>VKGM01012264.1:5820-16954 GCA_007844875.1 Busseola fusca | reverse complement strand
GTTTTATTAAGCATAATTATGATTATTATTTTCTAATATTTATTATTTTATTTTCTCCAGTAAGGTAAACATTACTTACACATAGTTAACATGTTTGAACGGAACTCTTGAAGTCTTTATTCGACAAAATAATCGACACTGACTTTGATTCTCAGGGCTTAAACGATTGAAAATGGCATAGTGGAACTATTACAATATTTTGTTGTTGTGGCAAGTTTCAAATTATTCTGTTTCGGAGAACATTTTCGAAAGTTATTTTCCAAGGTTTATTTGCGACCATTCTCAAATATTTGGGATGGCTGACCCCAAATACTTGAGAACGGTTAAAAGGATACCCCCGTTCTAGAGAGACATCATTATTTATGGCTTTATCATTAATCGGTACCACTCTATAATATTTTTGGAAACCGTTACGCAATGTTGTTGAAAAGTGCTCTGAGAATCTTATTTTAAAGGGTTATCAAATATCTACGACAAGAATTAGGTCAAAGCTGCACTTTGATTGCCAAATCATTTGCTGGGCTGTCATAAGGTTATCGTTTCTATTAGGTAGGTTAACCATTAATGTTATTTGAACACATATGACATCGACCAAACCACACTGGGCCCGCGGGGTGGATTACGGCCCATTCCTTTCTTAATGACAAGAGGTCTATGTCTCAGCAGTGAAAACGGTATAGTCTAATTATGCATGCATTATGCTTATGCTAATGTCATTGTACTCTGTCAAGTTAGGTTGCCAATCAGACATATTGTGTTGGTACAAAAATTATATAGCATTAAAAATTGTTTAATGATTTTTATACATTTTGTTGATTCAACTCTTCTTCTGAATCAAACACCATTAGTATATTTATGATAAACTTAAAAACGGTTCATAGCATCCATTTTATTTTAAAGTACGACATGACATGTTATTTTAAGGCCTTATAGTACACTTGAAGCCATACGAAAACAAAACTATCGCACACACCGAATTTATTAATCAGTACAGACTAAACTTTAAAATGTCGCAACTGTTGTTACACGCGATTTTTAAATCGCAAATGCGACAGAATAATTGCAAATGCGACAGAATATCCGCAAATGCGACAGAATAATCGCACTTGTTTTAAAATGTGTGCGGAAACTGAAATAAGGGTACGTATACACTGCCACCAAGCGCGTTCTATAAAATGATCCACTTTAGCAACACGTCTATGCTTTATGTCTAGATTAGAGTTTCTTTCCCCCCGAACCGTTGGAGGTACGAGTATGGGCACTGGCTTCCGGGAGGTTCTCTCTTCGGCCGGTGGTCTGCATACTAGTTTTTCGACGTCAATATTGTCACGAACTCTGGAACATGAGAATTTTAATGTTAGATTTGTGTTCCGCAATTCTTATACAAATATACTCGATTTATAGTGTCTAAGCCTAAAAAATGGAGATAATTGTTCTCCAATTATTTTCCTTTGTGGACTGGGTCGTTGTTCCGACTACAAGCTAAGCAGTATAATGGTCTATAGTCTAGACTCTATACTATAGCTGAAACATATTTTTGCTTGGACGTTATGCATATTTTCCCTCGATATGTTTTATTTTTTATGTTTGTATTTTTCGGCGTTGGGTTTAGGTACTGCAAATAAACGAATTTTCTTTTTTCCTTCTTGCCTTTGTTGTAGATGGAGTCAACAGAGGTATGACTTGAATCTGCCTTACAGCAAAGTCATGCAATGATGGTGAATTATGACCATTTTTGTAAGACGCATCTATGATTGAATTGAATTCTTTATGGTTTTAATCTACGTCCCGGTTTTGGTTCTAAACCGAGTACCTCTACCTAGGACGATTCTTCCAGTACAGGAGACACAACTTTAAGAAAGAAGTCGACAGAATTTGCTGCTTGTTTTGATTAAAATCATCCTGAAACCAGTTGGGTTGCGCAGCCTTTGGAAAACTTCGTCAAGTATTCTCGTCACTTATCCCGCAATATTTGAAGACCTAGTTCTTCAACCAGTGCGTCCTACCTGTTATGACAGACGGTGGCAAAACGTGGACTGATCGGGGCTGGTCTATAAATTGCAGGTCTATGCTCGGAGTTTGTTTGATAGATATAATAAGGAATGATGTCATCTGGGAAAGAACCGCAGTAACCGACATAGCTTTTTTTTTGTGGATGAGAAAACATCAAATGATCTCTCCCGCTCTGGGCGGAGCGGACGGGCGTGTCAGACTTTTACTGACTAAAACCCACCCATGTTCTTTCACTTGCCTATATGCCACGGTATCTATCGAACAACCCGCGGCCCGTAACCGACATAGCTAGAGTACTAAGCAAACTGAAGTGACCATGTTTATTGAAGTACCGATGGTCGATGGAGCTGACAATTCAGAGAGTGGAGAACGTGATTTGGCAAGTGTACTGCGGGACACCTATCAGTTAGATGGACCAAAGACCTAATGACAATTCAAAGAAAATTTCAACTCTGTTAGTGGTTGTAGTGGCATTCCTGTCATTGGATTTTGATATTTTATCTATCCTTTTGATAGATTCTTCCATATTTTGTAAATGTGAGGACTTTGTAGTCCTTGTAGACTTTAGGTCTGTAGACCATTTCTTATTTTATCAAGTACCCGGTACTTGTTGACAGGCCTATTATGCTGTCTTCCCATACCCACTGTGATTTGGAAACATTGTAAAAGCCAATTATTTTTAAAAGAGTAACCATGGAATTACGTGCCGGCTCTTCTCGATAGGAAACGACCATTTGAAACCGTGCGCCTAGCTTCAGACGATGAATAAGTGCCCATGTTGGTTTATGTAAAAAATAAAAATATTTTGAATTTGAAAGATAGTATCTAAGATAATCTTTATGCGTAAGACGAAGGACAGATTATTGCGACATGGCCTGAAAGAGTCCTATATGCAGCAGTGGACTAAGATTGTTAATTGATTGACTTGTTTTCTTATTACCTAGATAGCTCTGGATCGAATCGAAGCTATCTCTTTTTGATGGTCCATGTCTATCATGGATTTTTTTGCTAGATTGTTCAATTTCAATGATAAATAGCTTACCATCGTAATTGACCATGCCGTCTCCATCAAGGTCAGCCTCGCGGATCATGTCGTCGACTTCTTCCTCGCTGAGCCGCTCCCCCAAGTTGGTCATCACGTGACGAAGCTCCACCGATGATATCAGACCGTCGTTGTTCTTGTCGAATACCCTGGAATTTGTTATGGTGACATTTAATATGTGAACAAGATAAGAAACAGTGACCAACCAATCTTGACTATCACAGTATGCTCTGCTAGTCAAGATTGGTAATAAACTTCTGAATTTAATACTCCTGAAAGAGAGCCAAAATGTTCTAGACAAAATAACTCCACAAGTCTCCGTCTCCATATATATTTACCTAATTTTATAAAAACTGATATGAGATGATTGACCACTTGAGTTAATTTTCGATAGGATGGACTATTCCATGTTAGGTCTACGTTTTTAACGTGGTGACAGGAATAAAATCACATTTAGACATTGAGTAAACTCTTGAATTTCAAGATCCCTTACGGAAAGCACAAGACATTTTGCCTATATGTGGGCTTATTACTGTCCACCAGTCTCCGTCTCGAATGCAGTTGGGCATTGAAGATCAGATTGAGAAAGACTATAAAATATACCAAGTTGAAGAAAAATATCGGTCAGACAATTGACCACTTGAGTGCATTTTTGATAGGTTGGACTATACCAGGTTAGGTCCACGTTTTTAACAGGCGCTACATACAATATTCTGTAGTTCATCATTTAAGACAATAAGCATAGGAATCAGGTTTACCTGAAAGCCTCTCTAAGTTCGTCTTCTCCATCAGCTCCGCGCATCTTCTTGGACATCATTTGGAGGAACTCGTTGAACTCGATGGTGCCGTTGCCATCCTGGTCTACTTCTTTCACCATGTCGCGAAGCTCCGTCTCTGAAATACACAGTTTTCGAATGAATGAAATGGCAAGTAGTGTTTTTTTCTTCTTTCTTTCTTTTCAATAAATATGAAGTAGTAGAAAGTGGCCAATTTTTAATGCATAGATTACCAGATACCCCAAGAAAAGTTTGCACTTCGAGAAACATCGTCTGTTTTCGGAAATACGAACGTACGGTGATGAGATCTTAGAAGATCCGTCTCTACGAGAGGTTACTCAGTAGCAAGAAGTTCGTATCTATCTATTGATTCGGAAACATGAAGATTACCAAAGTGCATGGTTGACCTGTATTTAGGTGTCTTTTGGTTGAGCAATAGATAATAGTAATTAATATTTAACATCAAATTGTGAGCCGCTGTTGCTTTTGGCTCTATCAGTAACTCTTTAGGGGCCCTCGTCTTGCCACGTATTTCTATACACTCTCTTAGAACATGTCTCCACACGGCGTTATCATCGCGGCGAGAATTTGATGGCACGATGAGACTTTCAACGCGATTCTCTTGCCCGTGGAGATGGCGCCTGCTATCCTATTTCTGCTCAGGCTATTTCTAAGCACGATCATGTTGTGTACATTGCCCAATTGACTGGCCTGTTGGTCTAGTGGTTAGTGACCCTGACTGCTATACCGGAGGTCGTGGGTTCGATTCCCACCCAGGACAAACGTTTGTGTGTTGAGCACGATCATTTGTTCTGTGTCTGGGTGTAATTTATCTATATATGTATGTATTTAGAAATATATAAGTATGTTTATCAGTTGTCTAGTACTCGTAACACAAGCTCTGCTTAGTATGAGACTCGATGGCGTTGTGTGAAAGTTGTGGATAATTATTATTATTATTTTTAAATTATTCAAAAGACGTTTTTTATGTGATATCGTCTTATAAATCGATGAACGCCGACTGCACTTACGATAAAGCACGACTCATTGACGCATCTATTTCTCTTCCATTCAATCGGTCGATGCGTCCGAGTAGAAAAGAGACAAATATTCGATCGAATTGACGAATGCAAATAAATGTTAATTAATCTATCGAAAAAATTGTAATTTTTCAATTAACTCCGTCTTAAAAATGATAATTCAGTGATAATAATTCAATTCATAAAAGTATGCAAATTTTTCATCAATGTTCTCTTATGACGTTATCACGTAAAACTATCGTCGTAAACCGACGTTACAGACAACCAATTTTTTTGACTTTTTAAGGCGACTAATATTCCAAGATGTAGAACTAACCACTCTTTAGTCTCTCAATTTATTACATCCCAGTTCTTGCAACAAAAAAATATATAAAAAATGCGTAAATTAAAGAAATATATACCTCGTCCATCCCGGCTATTGCTTCATTAGGCTCCTCCTGTATCGTCATCCCATCAAAATTTACCGTAACCGTACCCCGGCCACTTTCCTTATCAGAGTCCTTTCTAGAAGGATTCATCGCTCCCTGCTCACCGTTCTCGTTAACAGCAGTCCTAACCTTAAAATTAGCTTCGAATATCTTTGCGCAGTGCCTACAATTCGTTAAAAGATTGTCGAAATCCATCGCGTCAATATCGTCCACGAATTCGACTTTGCCACCGTCTCGTTTGTTAAACTCTGGTAATGCAGAGTCATATTCTACGGTGAAATAATTTACGTGTTTTATCGTTTGATCTTTAGGAATAGTTATATTTTTAACTGAAGTTAGGTCGTTCATTAGATCGATAATTTTGGTATTTTGCTCGGAAGAAGCGTGCCTATAGTGGTTTTGACTCTGGCTTAATTCAAAAAAAGATTTGGCGTGGTCTGTTTTTGGAGGGGAACTGAAGTAACTAGCTAAACGGCTGAAGCTTTCTGGGGGATTGTTCGTGGCAGTGTCGGCAAAGAAGTTTATGGGGTCAGGCAGTTTTGGTTCGTTAGATGTTTCTTCGGATTTTGGAGCTGTGAAGGCTGCAAATGGCGGCATGATGGATGCAGGATTTTCTTCAAGTTTCGATGTATTAAATGCTGCAATCGGCGCCGAAATTGGTTCAGGTACTTCGTCGGGTTTCTCAGTGGTAAAGAGTCCAAATGGTGGCAAAATTGTTGCAGGATTTTCTTGAGTTTTTGAAATGGTGAATGGTGAGAACGGCGGTAGCGTCGTTTTATCCTGTTTCGAAGTTATAAAGGCTCCAAATGGCAACATAGTTTCAGTTTTTTCATCAGGTTTTACAGAAGTAAATGGAGTAAATGGTGGTAACATTGATTCTGGCTGTTGGTCAGCTTTCGAAGTTATAAAAGCTCCAAATGGCAACATTGTTTCAGATTTTCCATCAGGTTTTACAGAAGTAAAAGGTGAAAATGGTGGCAACATTGATTCGGATTGCTCTTCAGCTATGAAAGATGCGAACGGCGGCAAAATAGATTCAGAATTTTCATCAGGTTTAAGAGAAGCAAACGGTGAAAATGGCAACATTGTTGCAGGATTTTCTTCAGGATTCAAAGAAGTAAAGACTCCAAACGGTGGCATAATCGGTCCAGGAATATCATCAGCCTTGGAAGCTATAAAGGCTGCAAGTGGGGGTAGAATCGGTTCCAGTTTTTCGTCAGCTTTAGAACTGAAGGCTGTTAACAGTTCTGGCAATGGCGTTTCCTCATCAACCTTAAAACCAGGAGCCAAAGCATATTCTGGCAATTTTGTTTCCTTTTCAACGGGCTTAGGATCAAAAACATTTGGAATCGGCGGGAGCTTCATTTTTTTCTCTTCCGGTTTCACAATTGTGTTCTTTGTAGTGTCTTGCGAGTCTAAATTATCCACCTTTTTTTCGAAAATTTTACTAAGTATTGGAGGAGTCGGGAAGTCTGGTAAAGGCTCACTTTGCTCATCAACTAAGCTGGTTATGTTAGCTTCAATATTGAACCCTACTGGCACAATAGGCTGGACTTTTGTATAGGTCGGTGCTATACGTGCTGAGCAATATGTAGCAACCGATGTTGTTTTCGTCTGTGTTGTTGTATCCGGTACTTTAAACTCATGCCTAATTTTTTCTTCCCTCTGTTTCGCTAAGGCAACCCTTCTCTTGAATTCTTCTTCAAAGCCTGGTGGAATGCTTGGGGTGGGTTTTGTGTTTGTGTTTCTGTAATGAGCTTCGACAGCATAGTTTCCTGTGTCGAAGTAAGATACCATGCTTATTGGTTGTGGTGCGATATCGTAAAATAGAGATTGGCGGTCTATGCCATCTGATGGATCCTTTTTCTTATATTTCTCTATTCTGTTTGTAAACGAATCTAGATCGTTTTCTGATTTCTGATCATCATCATCCATATCAGAAGGCTCTATAACGAACTCTTCGAAGAGTGGAAAGTCTTTGCTTGCATCACGCTCTATTGAGTTTACATCTATTTTTCCTGCTTCATCAGACTTCGCATCTTCTTCCTCTTCTTCTGCCGGCGGGGCAGAAGGCACACTCATTTGTCTAGTTAACACATCTTCATGCTGTTTGACTTCGTCGGCACTAGTGGGTACTTTATCGAAGAAGAGAGAATTGGTCCCATAGAACCCTATAGCATTCGAGTCGACATTGAAATTGTAATCTTCCTTAAGAGCGCTTTCTGTCCATCCGTACTTCATAGCTTTTATTTCATCGACGTCTTCAAGTAGTTCTACAGCTGATTGGACCTGTATTGTCTCGATAGTTTCTTCAGTTATATGTGATATCTCGTCAAACTGTCCAGCGTCATATTTCACTTGTTCGGTATTGGTCGGTTCGCGTTCAGATGGTTCTGTTAGAGTCATTTCAACTGGATTCGACAGCTGTATTTGTGATGTCACGTTTTCTATGAGGTGGTTGGTGACATCCTGGTCATCATTCTTGTCATCTACTTTATTTATTTCTCGACAAGTCTCGCATATGCTTAATTCAGTATCCTTTTCATCTTGAGCCTCTGTATTAATGTTTTCAGCATCATTTGCACTCTGGTTTTTGTCATCTTTGTTTTGATTGTCAGGAGTATTACCTTTTGTATCTCCATTACTAGCATCCACATTTTCAAAGAAACTTGCACTAGATTTTACAGATAACGTGTCTAAGTTTTTGTTATTAGCGTTTTCGTCGTGTGTCGGTGTGCTCACGTTTTCAAAAAAACTAAAGCTTGAATGTCCACTCTTATCAGTGTACTTAGCACCATAGTCTTCAAGTTTCTGGGTATGATCGAAAAAGCTTATGGTCGAATTTCTATCAGAGAGACTTGTGACTACATCAGCTGGAATATATTCTTTAGATTTCTCAGCAAGTATAGTGCTCAGACCAAATAATGGCACCGATGACACACCAAGTATAGGAACATCTGGTTTAGCTAGAGAATTTAGTAAATTATCCTTAGGGATAGTGGTTCCTTTACTTTCATAAATAATCGGGCTTGCGAATAAATTATGAGATTTAATCTCATCGTTAATTTTTTCTTTGTTTTCTTTCTTGTCAGCAGGCGTATTTGAAAACAATTTAGTTTGACTTTTATCAATTATTTCATTATTGGTTTGAATCTTTGTGAATAAGTCGGCACTTTGTGGACCACGAGTTGATAGGTTCTTATTTTCTGTTTCTTCTAAGTTTTTGTTAGAGAATGCGCCTGACGTTTTTTCTTTATGAGACTCTTTGATATCTATTGCCATTTTAGCAAATAGATTAACATTATTGGGATCAAACATGGGTATTGGCTCTGATGTAGATTCTTGCGTGTCTTGTTGGATCTGTTCAAAAGATTCACTTATAAAAGTCCTGTCCTGTGTAACTAGCGGAGCGACCCCATCTTGAGTTGCTGCTGCTGCTACTTTAGCTGTTGGCACTTTCATAGACTTCTGTGCACCCAAGTTATCCAAATCACCGAAATTAGCAAATCTTTCCTCAATAATTGTTCTACTTTGTACTAATCTAGCAACTTCAGGGCCAGCTCTAGCCACGTTTTCATCCATTTTTCTTTCAGCATTATATTCTTCATTTTCTTTAAAAGTTTTTGGTCCCTCATGAGCATTAACAAGAGCAGGTTTTTCGGTAGATTCGTGCGTAGATATATCACCTGAATGTTGTTGGAACATAGTCGTATTTATATTTTGTTGTGGGTAGGCTTGCTGTGTGTTGCTGTAATATGGCTTCGGATGCGCAGAATGACTCGGATAGTCATGGCTATTAGAACAATGTCCAGCCAATGGCTGACCCTGATTCTGGAAGTTCGGATACTTGTAGTATTCGTTATTCAGGTAAACAGCATTCTGATTTTGGTAATCATAATTGTACGGCTGAGTGTTTTGCTGGGCGTTTGCTGGAAATATTTCTAGATTTGTTTGTGCCGCTTGTGCTTCATACGGAACATTGGAATAAGGCGCACTTTGCTGTGCAAACTGTGCAGCTGATTCCTCATTTGTAAGGTCTTTGTAAGCCGGATCAAAGAAAGTGGTCACGCTATGTTGAATCTTATTGATGTCAATGCTGCTGAGCTTCGATTTCAGCGACCCAATAATGCCAAATCCTTTGGATTCTTTCGACTCTTCTTGCTGTTCGTAATTGTCGGTTGTAGTTCGACTCAAATCAAATGCTGTGCCATATTGAGGTTCGGGATTCTGAACATGATGAGTGATATCAAAGTGTGGATATGCTGGGGATGGTTGGCTGATATCATACTCGCCTGGAGGTTGCACATTGAGCGCAGAACTAGCTACATTATATTGGGGAATCAGAGGTACAGTTTCTGCTGGTTTAGTTAGGTCAAACGGCACTGAAGGTGTTATGTTTTGACCAACTTGCGATGGTGTAAACAAAGCACCTTGGAATGTTCTAGACTCTGCAGATGGTATAACAGGTTTGATACTGTTGCTAATAGGACCAATTCCTTCTATAGGACCAGCGTAATATTGAGGTCTTTTCTTATTCATCCTAAAGTTAGTAGCTCCTGTAGCCTTTGGTGGTTCTATTAAAGGTTTTTGTGGTGGCTCTGATGCACAAGCTTGACCTGATTTCGGTTGCTCTTGCACTATTGGGCTGTAAAATGATGGCGCATCATGAGCAGGCGGCGGTGGATTGAAGTATGATGTTGGCCCAATATTTGGAGCAGAACCTTTTGGTGGTTGTATTGGTCCTGGAGGTGATATCGTTTGGGCAGCCGGTGTGGTTGGTGAGAATACATTGTTTAAAGGCGGCAGTGATGATCCAGGTCCTGAGTTTGTTTTTTCTTCTACCGGTATGGTAGATGGAACAAACATTGTTGGAGCATTTGCTGGCAATGTTGGGGCAAACATTGGTGGAGCTGCTATGTTAGTTGGTGGCATCATGTTGGATGGTTGTGAAGTCAAGTTCTGTGGTGGCAATCTGGTTGGTGCTTTACTTGGAGGTGCTATGACACTTGTGGGAGGTGCCAATGTTGGAGCTGCATATCCGGGTAAAGATTGTTGTGTAAATTGTGCTGGCGGTGGTATACTTGGTATGTTCGCAGCCTGTATGTCTTGATGCTGAGATGTCGGTTGTTCAGTAACCAACATTTGGGTACCAAACGCTGATTGGGAATGTGTATCGCCGAAAGAAGATCCGATAGGCTGCGCTGGCGCTCCAACTGGATAGTTCATTGGATCAAATGTTGGAACGAATATGTTCTCTGTACTTATTGTTTGCATGGGTTGTTGTTTGATTACCGGATGATTAGACCCTATACGCCTTGCAACTGAAGGAGGGAGGACCGACTTTCCTGTCTGACTTCCCGCTCTTTGAGTCGAAAACATTGGCGGGGGAGGTATTGCATTATTCGGAGCGTTTGCACCATGCAACTCATACGCAGCCAGCGGCGGTGGTGGTAAGCGTTCTTCAAACGGTTTCGGTTCCATTTCTTTTGGAACGTTAATCACTGAGGGTTGAAAATCGCTTGCAGGATTATGAGAATCTCCTATTGGATCGAATATGTTATAAGTTTCCTGTATATTTGGAGGAGTTTGTTCCGCGATATTATTAGTGTCTTGAGCTGGAGTCGATATTGCTTCAGTAAAGACATTTTCGTCATTTGACGGTACAAAATAGTTTTTAACGTTTTTTGTTAGAGGGTTGAGTTCTATTTTTTGTGCTGTTTCGAAATTAGTGCCTGAACTGAGTCCTGGTATTTGGGCGTATTTCTTTTTTGTTGTTATTCGAAAGTTCGATGAACCTGTAACAAAAGAAAACATATCGTTAGTAAAGATATGATA
>VKGM01012250.1:0-16490 GCA_007844875.1 Busseola fusca | reverse complement strand
TTTCTAAACCATTGCTTCATAAGTTCGAAACATTTATCTGCACAACACGTAAATAACCCAATGAATGTCGAATCGATACCAACTAGTCTCAATCATTTGCCGAAAATGTGTTCGCCGATTAGGCTGCAGGACCAACACTTCCTATACCATGGATTTTGATTTATCACAATCATAACCCTGTCTTTGTTGTCGCTCAGTCGGGTAATAACTAATGAGAACGTTCCTCTCGACACAAAAACAGATGATTGTTGTTCAAAATTTTAATTATTGTTGAATAAACTTAGGTAGTTCGTTCTATTGACAATGTGAAACGTTTTGATTCTTGTGATAGACTTTAAATAATTATTAAGGTTTTAAATAGATACTTATCGTATAATAAATAAGTGTTGATTACCATAATGCTGTTGTTTTACTTATGACAATTTTATTGGACGTTGCTTATTAACTTTGGTTCGATTCTCGAGAGACTAGGTATTCGTTTTAGTCGTGAGTTATTTATTTTAATTTATATAGTTTTATTTTGTCAAAATTTACTCTCATAAGGTAAAATGGTTATGCATGTTTTAATGACCGGCATGTTGTCTTTGAAACAGTTGATGTATCATTATAAGTAAGTAACTCTCACTGAGAGGAGGCCTGTGTCCCAGCAGTGGGAACATTATAGGCTGATTATGTATGTAACTTCAAAGCGTAGCTAACCTGACCTGCATCTAATGACAATGGACAAACATTTAAATATCAAAACTAACTTGCAATCATTAAAAAGCTGGGTCTAAAAAATACAATAAACTCAAACGCTTGGGCTATATTCACTCGAACTTCGATTCAATTGAAACTCGCATAGCATAATCGAGTGAGCTGAATTATGCTATGCAATACTCATGCTGCAGCACTGATAACGATAGCCTAGTTAGTACAGTCAACCACACGTTAGTGATAGTGTGGCGACACTTTGATGAACTACGAAAATTTACTGCAACATGATACATAGGCTCTGCCGCTCTGTCTATGTCAAATGTTACACACAGACTTGACTGTCGCCGCACTACAGAACACCGACCATAATAATGACTAACAAAGGTTATCTATCCTAGTCAAAGTTTGTTCGCATGACCGGTTTCTTCACAGTAACGCTTTGCTCCTCAAGTTATCGCTTTGATTTTCCAAGTCACCACCTCCGGTACACGGGGTCTCGGCATGGACCCAGCAGACCCTGTAGATCCGGGGTCTTCCGAACCGAAACACAACGCTATTAATCTTACCACAGAAACAATTACTGATCGACCCGCAGATAAGATGGAATTGTTTGGTAACCACTTTGATTCGCTCGGGTATCGAACTTGTGACCTCAGCTATTGTTCTCGTGTATGTCTGGAAGACCGCTTCTTTGATGTAGTTGTATCATTAATTTAATTAGAAACAGAATAACTAGTTTAACATCCCGATTCAAAGTTCTGAAGGTATTTGAATAATGGACCGCAGACTGTTTTTTCCTGATTTGAGCTGAAAATGACAACAAACAGTAGGTTTCTCACATTTCGTAGTCACGTTAGCATAGCAACTGCAGGCGTGCAGCTATAGTCAGCACGTCCCCCCCACAGCGGGCCTCCCCGCTGCCCACCTCACACGCATTCTATTCCGAACCGCCCCACACACACACACACAACAGCTGTGAACATCTTTATCACCTTCTTCCATCTTCAATGATTCTCTATAAATATCTCGGACAAATTCAATAAAAGCTAGGCGTATCGATATCTGTCCCATACGTAACACACATCGAGGGGCAAGGGCTTGTACAAGGAATATTGATTACATTACGTTCTTTGTTCATGGGACACTTTACGACAAACCCATGTAATATCACCATAATCTAAAACCAGCTTACTTTTAGGGTGTTTTTGATAACAATAAAGTACTCTCCATGATGAAAGCTCAGCATCGCAACAAAGAAATATCAAAAATCATATTTGTGTGACGCAACTTAATCCATTCCTCAAAAAACCTGACTTCGAACCACGAACAAAGAGCTTCAGTACTTTTCCATGTTTAGAGCGAGACACCTATATCTGCCAATACATCCCTCTCTCTTCCCTAAAAAAGGGGCAAATTTATGACGTAACCATAGCCCCAGAACCCCTGCACGGCAGGAGATGCAATTACTTGTGTGAACTTAATGACGAAAGCCTTAAAGGTCATAATTGACTGTCACTGCATCTCTGGGATGAATAACGAAATCATAGGGTGATTATAGTTTAGGAGTTAGGCAGCTGCCCAGTAATAATACTTTTTCATCAAAATGGTGCCTAAATACTTTTGCACATTATTCAAAGTTCAGACAAAACATATTTTCATTGAATAAATAACACTGTTGCGGATGTCCTAATTTTAGTCAATGGTGTCCATAATTCGACATGTGTTGCCAAAATGAAAAGCGACGTTCATTTGCAGCAACGAAGTATTTCTGTTGAGCTCTTCAAAAGGCAGGAAGCTTACAATTTAACAGTGAGGATTACTTTTTATGTCAAAAGCTGGCCACGGGAAGTGGTTTCATATTAACATACTGCGAAAATCGGAGCAGTCCTTGGCTACGGGTATAATGTTTTTATGCGAGTCCCGTATTACCCGAAAGGACGAGAGGTGAAGATTATTTATAAATTCCCGACGTCAACACGTTAGTCTAAATTGAAATAATTAGAATTGTCGTTAAACTTATTGTTCTAACAGCATACGTTACATACAGTAGAGAAGCTGATCAACCATAGACCTATTAATAGAGGCATTATTATAAAACAAAATACCTACCAATCACATAAATAAATAATTATCGTCGTTTCCTTTCACACATATTAATAAAATACAGATTGTTTTATTACTACAGTAATTTATCAAAGTCAGACGGATGTCGTAATTTCAAATGCGGCAAATAACTTTTATGTTTTTACTGCACTGTCATTTAAATGTGTCGTTATTAGTAAAACGCGAACAACACTACTGCCTAATCCGACAGTACTATTACGAACAATACTCAAAACAGATTCTCTGAAACTGAATCCAAACAAAATCGTCGCACATAATTCTAATGAAATCTAAACATGATTGCCAACATGTCGTAACAAAATAATAATACTGTCTCCGAAACAATGACACAAAGACAATAGTGGAACCCTTTACCGCATAGAATGTGAGATTTATTTTATTTACCATCGCTCTCTGGCCGGCCCCGTCGGAACGTGGGTTGAAAATACACCATAAACTTTTATGGGGACCAGTCAGATAACAGGGCCGTGCTTACACACTTTTTGTGGTTCTAAAGAGTTATACGGTAACGTAGTGGAGCCTGTATTATATCTATACTCATGTGCATTAAATTATTTGGGTGAATTGTTTATTATGCACGTTGGTTTTTTTGTTGTGTTACGTGTCATGCCAGTGATATACATTAATATGGAGGAGCTGAAATTTGAGGACTTTTCCTTATTGCTGTTCTGTTCGTGACCCATACCTAGTCAGATTCAAATTGAAGCTAATTGCTTGACCTGAAGTTAAAGGTTTTATAAAAACCCACTGGTTAAGATAATTTCAGCGATACTTCAGCTTGTTTTCTTTCAATTATGCGCTCATCAAGGAAACATCCGCATGCATCAATGAAGTTGCGGGAACCAACTTGAGCAGACTGAGCGGGCGTTAGAGATGTAGGGCCTATGGATATGTTAATGGCGTTGTTTCTCATCTCGTGTTTATCAACCGTATGGTCCGTATGGGCTGTCGGTTCCATGTTTTATGGTGTTTTCTATTCGGTTTCGCTATCTATTGTTTTAATGGCGAGTGAAAGTCGTTCCAGTTAATTTTAGAACAATGCACTGTGATTTGGGACTTTTATTTGTAAAGCTTTATCTAACTCAGGTATCGTTGCTGAAAAATTGTTCAATTTTCCTTCCTCTCTTTGTTTTAAACGTTCTGGCCTATGAGTTTACATACACCGACAATCGTGCTGTTGAAATTGAAACCTCTATAATCGAATAGCATCACCATAATGGCTAACAACTAGAGCACACAGACGGCCTGCTGATAGTCAGACACTTTTCAAATACAATTAATTATTCTGCAACAATGTCACCTCACCAAGACAAGAGACATATGAACAGTAGCAACGAGCTCCTCGATGCTGTAAATAAAGATTCGTCTAGTAATATTATTTCCTTTGTTTCCGTGGTCTCCTCCGCGTTCCGCACAGCGAGCTGCGAGGGGCAGGCAGTAGCTACCGGGCATACGTGCAGCGTATAGACGCAACCGGTTTCAGACTGGTACTCCTATAGATTAGATCGTTCGTAAAAGGCTTTAAAAGACGACCAAGTATACCGACTTGTACCGTTCTAGACTCACCGTTTAGAAAATTTGAGCTTCTGAACGAAATATTGTAGGATTTAGCTAACTAAAGAAGGTAGGTACTTATTATCAATACCTTGTTCATAAAACGACGAAAAGATATGAAGCACCATCTTTAAAAAAAGGATGGAGGTTTGTGTGTGTGAGCAATTTATGATTTAGCAAATTTTCATATTAATCGGTAAATGTTTTGAAGCCTGCAAAAACCTAAAAAAGAAATTTTTAAAAGTACATCATCATCTGCCTAGCCTTTTCCCAACTAAGTTGGGGTCGGCTTCCAGTCTAACCGGATGCAGCTGAATAGCAGTATTTTACATGGAGCGGGGCCTATCTGACCTCCACAACCCAGATACTGGGTAATACGATACCCCTTGGTAAGACTGGTTGTCAGATTTTCGGGCTTCTGACGACCTGTAACGACTGTAAAAGATCTACAAATGATAGCTGGGACCAACGGCTTAACGTGCTTTCCGAAGCACGGAGGGGTCTCGGTATGTAAAGATGGTCACCCATCCACAGACCAACCGCGGCAAGCGTAGCTTAACCTGATCGATCGACCTGTGCGGCTGTTATTATTTAGCCACGAGCCCCCAATTTTTAAAAGTACATATGAATACTTAAGGAAACATGGTCATTGGTCACTCTTGTACAAAAATCTATCACAACAAAAGAGCTATACATGCTTACTAATAGCATACACATATATGAATGAATATAAACATTATATTATTTATACATTCGCGTGGTCCGGTCGTCCCGAAGGCTACCGGCGCGGGTGCAAGTGCAAGCACCATGCCCTGAACAGGTTCCAACGGGAGCTGCCGCACTACTGTTTATTATTATTATTATTACGAGCGTTCTGCGTAAGTTTCGCTATTAAGTTTACTTGCCAAATTTCGCTGTTATTATTATTATTTACGTGGGAATACTAGGATTAATAGTTTTACGTTATTATATTATTTACACTTCCGTTTATACTAACTTGAGAATACCAATCACCTCTCTGTCGTAATGAATCTCAAGCTTCCAAAATCTAGTTTCATGAATGCTCACTAGACAACTCTACAAAAACCCATCTTCAATCACCGTATGCTTGACAAATAAAAACCTGAAGGCCAATTCCTGTAAGAAACTAATTAAAACTTTCAAAAATCTAGTCGCAATCGCAAACTCTTCTGAGCGACCATCAACGTCGAAAACTCTTCTGAGCGACCATCAACGTCGAAAACTCTTCTGAGCGACCATCAACGTCGAAAACTCTTCTGAGCGACCATCAACGTCGAAAACTCCTCTGAGCGACCATCAACGTCGCAAACTCTTCTGAGCGACCATCAACGTCGAAAACTTGACAAAAATATGAGCGATAAAACTTGTGTGTTTAGTCTGCAAACGACACTTGTGCAAAAACATATTATATAATATTCAATCTCTACGCCGATAAAAGATTCATTGCTTCTAATTAATTTTCTAATTCTCTTTGACATCACAAACTGACTCGAAAGTAAATAAGTCACAAAGTCACTCTGCATCAAAAACTTCTAAAACGTGACGTCAGACCCTCCCTAACAAAGAGAGAATTTCTACTGTAAATCTGTCCCTCCGTCGACTTTGCATACAAATGCACCCTCTCCCATCCCTTCGTTACCTCGCAAGCCCGTCTGATCATCAGGAGGACTGAATCATTCTCTAGATCATATAAAAACGATAGTACCGGTCTAACCCAATTGGCATAATGTAAGATTTCAAACCTGTCTCCTAGACTATCATTTTTAATGGAGTAAGTAATTCATAGTGCGAAAATAGGGAGTTTTTACAATGGAAAGTTTCCAACTTTGTAGACACCAACTAGATATTTTTGATGGGGTTAGTAGGTATATTCTGAATATGTTAACTTTGTATATAGGTACATAGTTAAACTAATAAAATAACTACTTACTGGAGTTGTGTGGTTTGGTGTATGAGTTGACAAGTTTAGTTGTCAAATGAGTTAGTGCGTCCCTGCCTACCTACCCTGACTACTCCGTTATTAGGAAAATAACTAGATACCTAGGTAAGCAAGTAGTACCTACAAGACGTACAGCGCATCTACCCACCTACCTATATCCCTTATCGTTAATTTATAACTTATAGCTTGCAAGGTACAATAAAACCTTTCTCATTCATTATTCATAAAGATATTACTGGATAGTGTATACCTACAGCCAAACTGAAACGATAGAAACCTCATATTAATATGAACTCTTTTCTATTTCTGATTTCCAACAAAGAAAGTAGCTACCTACACACACATTGAACACGAACTTTGTGTAACTCTATAGAAACTCTTCTATTATGTCAGTCCCGGAGTTATGAAACTGTGTGTTGATAATATAAAATGCATGTAAAGTAAATAAATCATCGAATTTAGTCCTTTAATAGCTCCAGAAGTAAACAGTACTTTCACAGGGTATCGGCCAATCAATCGTACTCGCTCGGCTATCTCCGTCAGCGCTCGGCAAACTCCGCCACAGCTGACGAGAACTGTTGCTATGTGCATTTTCACGGGAGCAATGCGGACATGTTTGATAGAAAGCAGTTCTTGTATGATGTTTGTTTTGATAGGAAAATAGGGTTCGGTTATTTAAAAGTGAATAGAAACATTCCTTTACCTATTTTATGATTTTAACGGACAACATTTTTTGTTAGACATTTCACGCTATTATGAACACAATACACTTCCAAACACTCTAGCTAAAGCCTACGTGTATAAAACTCTTCAATACCACAAGGAAATCAAAGAAAACAAACGAAAACCGATTTCCCAAACAAAGAAAAGCAGATAACACGCCAAAATGTCCTAAAAACTCCTCAGTGGCAGCACGTTACACGAGCCTACGTGACCGAAGCAGTGTACCGACGCACACTCGCGCAGCCCCGGCTCATCGACACGGACACACACTCACACAGGCGCGCATGCGGTTAAGTCTTCGCGCGGCATCGAAACAGCGCAACCGACATCGACCTTCACAAAGAAATATACACATCCGTCGTCCTTAAAATCTACGGAACAAGGTCTAATTTAAAAAGTAATGTTTAAAGGATGTTATGTCGATCCAGTTTTCATGTAGGTAATAGCCCCGTTGCGCTAGCGAGTGCATTTATGGCAGCGTTCACGAGTTGCCAACCTTTTTACTTTATTTCTTCTACTCTCTAAGTTAGAATAACTAAATACAATAAGTTTAATAACACTTTGTTAAATGATATGATACCAATGCGATTCTTATGTAGTGCAGCTGATATCTCTGTTCTGACTGATTTTTGTTTGATAAATAAATTAGCATAATTATTTCAGTCAATAAATATATTTCTATTTACCAGTCTCCTTTCTATTTTATCAAAGCTTTAATTGACGAACGTGAAAAAAAATTCAAGGCAATAAGATAGGTGATAACGTAGTATTATCAGACTAGCTCAAAGAAATAATAAATCAATTCATATGATGAAAGGCCGACTACCGAATACGAAGAAGAATATCTCGTAACTTTTGATACCTTACCTCACTTATCTGTATTTGAAGAAATCTAATTCGCCGGAAGCAGTGATAAAAGGTGAAAGTCCTAGACCAGGTTGGCCTAAAAAAAGGTTGGCGATCCCTTCTGCTCGTCCCGCAACGCGCTTGGCAACAAGCGAATGAAAGCACTGGACTATATACAAGGAACTTTCAACCTTATTTGGTGCAATATAAAGTTACATTTTCCTCATTGTAAACAAGTTATTGATCGCAGCTTACGCGAAAAACTTTAGTACTTATCGCCATACAAACGATACATGTGCTATTTCATTAATTGGCCTAAGTGACACAACTAATCGATAGCCATCCTTACTGCGTTTACACAAGGTTGATATTTGTGTAACATGTTGTAGTTTTTGTGAAGATATTAATCATACAGGATTTATAGATGGACAAAGAGTTAGTTAAGACACTTATTACGTGTGAACTGCCATTACGGCTTAGTAAGGAGCATGTGTTTTAGTATTTTTTGTTTCATCTCAAACGGACCAAGAAAACATGAGAAAGATAGTATGAAATGAATAACTGAGTTATTTTTGGTCGAGAATGATCTGTGTGCCTCGGAAAACACATTAAGCAGTTGGTCCTGGCTGTTATTCGAAGATCTTTAACAGTCGTTACGGGTAGTTAGAAGCCCGCAGGTCTGACAACCTTACCAAGGGGTATCGTATTATCCAGTAGTTGGGTTGTGGAGGCCAGATAGGCAGTCGCTCCATGTAAAATACTGGTGTTCAGTTGAATCCGGTTAGACAGGAAGCCAACCCCAACGTAGACAGTTGGGAACAGGTTAGGCAGATGATGATGAATGATCTTTGTGAATGTTTTATTCGACAGTGTTAAAAAAGTATCTAAGTAAGATAATAACACTACAATGTAGTGTATGTGCTATGGAGGTACCGACAGTACCGACCGCCACGTGGCACGTGTCGACGGATAGCTATATCGCTAGGTACACTGATGACGAAATTAATGTTAGTACCTTATAAATTCAGTGCAGTTCAAATATTTAAAAATTGATTCATTTATTCAATGAACCTACAGCCCATGGCTCAGATTATTTTCCCGAAAAATATTGTAATGAACCGACTCCCTCGTGTCCACTGCTCATCACGACAGGGCTTTAATAACCTCTTTCCCTCTTCATACAGCTATTGAATAGTTTCCGATCTCCAGAAGATTGTTTAGTTCGGTAGGTAGTAGTGTAGGGTAGGTACCACCGGTACCTACCCTATGGATTAATTTTCAAAAACTCCGTTATATCAGAAAATCATTCGTCTATGTGTTTCTAAAGCCAAAAAACATTCCTCCTTTGTTCACGTGCGTGATATTACTCTCGAACTGATGGAGGGCCTGGGGTTCGACTCCCGGACGGCTTCACTCTTTGAGTGTTTAGTTGGTGATGCTTGGCAGTTCGACAGCTTTGTTAAAAGTAGATAGGCATGGGTTTGGTAAAGAGTGGTTGCAACGATTTTTTAATTCAAGGCCCAGAAATTGACCAAAAATTAACAGAAAATATACAAAAAGTCTTATCTAACAATAATGATATAATAAATCATTATTGATTGACTTTTGAAACGGGCGAGTTGGCAATTTCAGTGCTGATAAGTCCTGAAAATATCTTTCAGGTTTAGCGTATCTTTAGTTGATAGATGATCCTCTACTGTGACGGTTCTCTCAGTCTCTGAATGGTTCCCGTTCAAACTTGTATTTTCAATTTACTTGCATACTCTATTGTTTGCACGTGACAATTAGTCTGAATATGAGGATCATATTCAGACATCATATCATGCCTGCTCAAGCTACCCAAGGTGATACAAAAATTATCATACAATCATTTCTAAAGCCACACAGATAACTTTGCTTGCAAACTATCGATCGCTAATGTTACCAACCGAAGCTTCGATGACATCACTCAGCACGGAGCTTTAGCTTACAACTTGTATCACTTACTAATGATACCTAGCTAGTACCCACTGATACATGACGTCAGCGATGTCGGCCATGTTGATTGGGTATGTTAGGTAAGGGGCGAGCAGGACTCACGGTTGCCAATTATTGCCAGATGTCGAGTTTTCAGTGCGTGATAGATGAAGAAAATACTAGCAGAACTAGTGATTGTAAAAGCTTTTATCTCGTATGATTTCGTAGCCTTCGGCTTTCCTATTTTGCGATCTAGCTACGCCCAGCTAGGTACATAATTATGTTTCAAGGTAGAGTCAGGGAAATTAATAGTTATGCGAATTGACTACCGAATTAAAATGTCTGTATATTCAAACCAAATTATCATTATTAATATTTGACAGATTTAGGAAATGGCTTTAACACGACAAATAGACGTGGAGTGTCATTCGTTTCCCCAACTGTAATACATTTTACATCACACACCGCGCTACTTCAATTTGTTTGCGACGTCTTAAAAACTTTGCTCAGTAGGTACATTTAGGTGTATAATTTCTCAGTAGATTTCTTTCTCCACAATAATTGAATCGTGAAGCATGTCTAATATTCCGAAACACTTACTTAACTACAACATTACCTGCTGAGTGTCGGTATTGTCCAGTGTCCGTAATACTCAAAGTAATACTCGACTGTCATTCGCTGACCTTGACTGAATTCACGGTCAGTGTCAGTCAGAGAGTTACCTCATCGCTATAAATGTCTATTTACAGTATCGACCAAAAGTCCTTAGGCAATCTCACAAAGCAATATCTTGAAGTATAATTTCACTTACGTCTTTCTATTAAATCCGTGCGTTTTAATTCGAGTGCTGAACGAAGTCCATGAGAAACTGGATATATTTTCGTGTTCTTTGAGTAAATTCGCAAGAGTTTTATTTAAATATAGTTATTTATGTAAGGTAAAAAGTTATTTGTTGTTAGATATGTAGGGTGTAAGCTATTTTTAAGTTGATGACTGCACTGTCGCATTAGGTTATGGCCTGTAATGATAGTTGTAAGAATGATAAATAAATAAATGTTCAAGGAAATATAATGATATTGTCGTCAACAAGTGACTGTAGTTTATAATTTCAGCATTATGATATGAGCCAAGATGACCTGGTGGTTAGGCGCGTGCAGGTAGATACGTGAATCAGTGGGCCATTAGTTTAAATCTCACGCAGTACATAGACTTTTTGTAAATTTTTATTTGATTGGAAGAAATGGGACAGAAAAATAATTGTAAATATTTCTTTAATAAAATAATTCTTTATCTGGTTCGCTTTGTTCACACATTTCGTAAAGTTAGATAGTAGGAAGTAGATCATAGAAAACCAATAAAGCATTTAGGTTTCTGTGAGGTAGACACGAGTCAAGAATAGTTACTAACTAACTTAATCGGAATGAACGTTATCGTTTGGTGGTAGTTATTGGTTAGTTATGTGTGATTTCATAGATAGCGGTATTATATTTATTCTCAAAATGTAGGCATACGATTACGTTTCGCACGGGACTATTTAGGTTTTGACTGAAATACTAACTGAAATATTTTCTGATGAAAAAACATTCAAATCTAATCAAAAGGGTAGGCTTCGTTAATGGTGCAAGGACCAACAAGGACAACAAGGAGGTAACACTCGCTGGTGTGACTATAACGTTATCCCTAATCCAGACAATCCTATCCAAGTAGAATTACGACTAATATGGGAATGAATGAGTGCAGCAGGGCCAGGAGAACTGGCTTTTATTCCTCCACCCGCCAACAGTTCTACTTATGTAGAAGTATTAGACGGTATATAATACCTATTTATATGTTTTATTTTTAATAATAAGACGATGTAAAAAAATATTTAGTAATACACTAACTGACTGGACAGACGTTCTCCTGTTTCCTAGAACTCCAATTGTGAATGTAAACCATCCAGGACGCCACTCAAATGCTTGCAAAAAAAATCAATCAAATCGGCCCAGCTGTTTAGGAGGAGTTCAGTGACATACACACGTACAGCAGAATTATATATAAAAAGATATAAATATATCCGCAATTATTTAATGATCTTAAATTGAGCTTTAGTTTCAATGTTCTTTTCGTCAAGAAAATGAATACTAAAGGTCGACGCCCATTGGCAGCACGGCATGGCAAGGAGTTTTTATGCAACGAATAGAAAATATAACTCAAAAGTGTGACAATACCACCACTGCAGGCCGCCATGGCCCACGCACAATGGTCCACTAGAAGGACTAAGTGCGGAAACCAAACCCTTAACATAGAACATAGAAGTGTGACAATAAAATTTACATTTCATCGGCAACAATGCCACGGTATCCTTAGGCATGCCGCGGCGTCCTTTGGCATCATCATTGATATTTCTATTTTATTGTCATACACAGTCAGCACCTAATGATTAAATCAGTTGAAATGTTATTTAGTATTTGATTAGCGTATCTTCTATAAACCAAATTAAAGTAGATAGCCCAACCAAAGCTTTTCTTACGAGCACCTATTTTGGGAAATATTTTTTGGAAATGAGTTAATTTTTTTCAGCATTTAAATAATAATATGACCAATATTTTTTATGTATGTAGAGTTTATATGTAATCAGAAAACAAATAAAAAATACTGTTAATTGGGTTTATGTTAAAGAATCAACTTCTTCTAACTTAACAGACTTACATAAAAATACAGATTGTCACCTTCTCCTTTTCGAAGGCAGCTAAAAATAAATCCTAAGATGCTCGAAATAACAATTTAGGTGAATTGGTATTCAAAATACCAATCCACCTAAATTGTTATTTGCTTCCTAAGGTTTCTAATAACAGGAACTAAAATCATTTGTCAATATTTCCTCCGAACTAGATCGTTATTTCATATTTTTATTTCTTCACACCTATTATGCATTATGTCAGTTATAAGCGCCAAAACCACGACCTAATATTTTTACTTTTTATATTTTACTTACCTCCCTAACTATAATAGGGAAACTTCTTGAAAGAATTTGATGGTACCTACTTTCACTCGTAAAATTCTGAGAGTCCCGTAAAAGAATACTAAAATATTTCGCTCATGTTTTAACAATGCAGACAGAAAGTCCTGAAAAGACATGAAAAGAGTAAAAAAACATCAAAACTGAAGAAACCGTAAAAAGATCATACTCACTTTCGTCCTTTATGGTCGGTGTAAACTATGTGGTTCCTAGCGGTGGGAGTCTGCCGACTCCGGGCCAGCGAGTGCGCCTCCATCATCCGCGGCCCATGCCCTGCCCGGCTACACAGCGGCTGCCATGCAGAAACAAATCAGTGCTCTCAGCCTTGCCACACACAGCCGCGAACTGTCTGAGTGTTCAGCTAGTGACCGCTTCGGTGAATTACTCCCCGGCCACGTTTAACAAGTTCGGATGGCTGGCTTGTTAGAGCGCGCTGCTCTCCACCAACATTGTATACACAGTGTCGACTTCTTAGCTGTGAAAGTTTCACCCGCTCTGTTGATTTTGTTTGTTAACATTGTCCTGTTCAAGAACTGTTCTAGATTTATCTCCTTTGTGTTTGCTCACTTTGTAAAATCAAGCACAGCATGGACATTTCGTTTTGTTTCGGTATTCCACTGTTATGTATTTATTGTTCAAACTTTGCTCTAAGTTTCATTGTATTAAATTGTTTATCTGTAACGAAAGTCCGGTGGTAAAACTTGGTTCTCCTATTTCCTTATTTCAAAAGTTACCCATTGAAGCTATCTACTTGTTTTTATCAACTAGGATAAATACTTCTAACAACAAACTTGTTACAACTAAGACGAATGACCGATTGTTACTAAAGAATGTACATAAACCACATCTCCAAGAGACTTGTTCATACTCTTGTGGCAGCTTACATAACCGTTTACACAGATGTACATTAGAGGACAATATACCTGTATACTAAGGAGTACATAAAACTGTTTACATAAGCACTTATTTATCTTCTACGAGTAGGCGGAGCTTGGGATCGAGGCGGGCTTATTTGGAATCGACAAGGAGGTGGAGTGGAGGTATCTACTTGTTTATCAATACCTTCTGCGCTTAGATATATAGAGCCGGAAAATTGTCAAAATTACAAAGACTTTACGTACTGTAGGACTAACGATAACATTTTGAATTAAGGTCCAAACGTGTGATCTATAAATTATACGGCAATAAAGAGCTACTCACTAATAGGAATGGATATTTTCAGAACCAAATATTTCCTAAATGTTAAAATGTTTTCTCGTTTCATAAATTATATTTCGCAAGACAGTGTACAAATGGGCTTTAATTAACTGGGGAATGTCGGCGAAACAGCAAATATGCCAGGATCGGCCGGCCGCCCCGCGCCGCCGCCCGGCCACGCTAACTACGATTTACATTCCCTCTTATTTATTTACAAGATACAGCAACACAATTTAATTTAATTTACAGACTGGGGTAATTTTATTTCGTAAACCGACTAAGGAATTGCCGAGCATTAATCAATATGGAAATAGAATACGTATTCCCCTTTTTCTCTAGATTTAACTTCACTTAAAAAAAATCGTGTGTAGAATATTTATAATAATTATACTTGCGGCTAAACGAACGAATATATGAATACTCACTACAGTTATTATTCCCCAACAATATTTTTATTGGCTGTAGAACGGTAGATACTTATTAATTTCACTATGATGCTAATTTTATAAAAGTTTATTTTATAACAGTGTGTACATTTTGTTGCTACAGATACTAAATAACATGTCTGCATGCATTGAATAATCACTGAAAATTACTATAGAACAGAACAACTCTGCATTCTCCCGCGTTACGAACTAAGTTACGCTCGCGGCGCGGATCCCGGCAGTGTGTGCAGTGCACTCACCTCCAAGGCTCGCAGCCGACTGAGCGCTGTACTCTTTACTCTAAAACATTATCCTTCCAACCGAAATTCGAACGATCGAATACTCACCATACCGCTGACAACTTAAAGTCCATTTTTACTTTCATCAAACCCCTGAAAGCCTTTTTCCGCGATGGAGTGAGAATTCGGAAGAATACGTCACGAAAATCTAATTCTTCGTACGCGAACATAATGACGGCTTTAGAACTGAAGATGACGGAGCCTCAAAATTTTCGTGAGATGACGTGCCTGCGAAGTAGAAACCTTTATGTTTAAGATCTGAGGGTTCATATTGCAGGTAATGTGCCCGCCAGAGAGGCGGTCGTAAGGCTTCGAGGGGTGGCGCGTAAAACAGGCGCATGCGTAAATCTCTTGAATTATTTCTAAAACTCTGAACTAAGTTGAACTGATTAGTGTTTGAGTCACAAGTAAAAAATATTATTGACAGTTTGAGGTGATTAAATATGTATAATACTTGAGACGAGGGCATTAGAATACCATTTTTAAATTGCTGTTTCGTAGTGAACATAGCTGTTTTATTTCCACTCTGATATTATTTATCGGCTCCGGAAACGTTTTTGCTTAAAGTCAATATTATTTGAAACGGCAACAGATAGGTATGCATAGTATTTTCATATTTTAAAACGAAGCTCCGAGATATAAAAAAGTAATTAAAATAGAACATGTTTATCCTGAATGAAAGGCAATATAAACGATCAGTTTGTATATTTATAATTTTAATTATATCTAGAAAAATATTCGTTGATCGCGAATATTTATTTATCCACACGAATACTTTTTTTTCTCCAATTTTTATCTGCAATCGGCTATTCAGGCATAATCAGATATTATAATCCGGTAGGAGTTGCGTTTACATAAAATTTAATTGTCTCTTTGTCATGCCCATATAACAGTTTTTACTAAATGCATATGAAAATGTATACGCTACATATAACAACATTTTATTTTTTTATAAAACATTATATTTTCTCGGTTGGTCAGTCTGTTTCTTTCGGCTAAACTCCGAAACAGCTGGACCGTTTTTGACAGGACTTTCACTGGCAAATAGCTGATGTTATAAGAAGTAACTTATGATTAACTTACACTTTTAGGAAAAGAATTGAATTTCCACGTAAGTAAATTAAAAGTCATGAAATCTAATGTCCATGTCTAATATACCTTTTCACGCCTAAACCACTTAACGAATTTCGATAAAATTTTACAATGAGATAGAACGCAACCTGGGGAAGAACATAGACTACTTTTTATCCCATGATTTCCAATATCCACGCGGGCTAAGCTGCGGGCAGAAGCTGGTTATAAATAAAAATACCTACTTGATACAGCTGGCTACAGAACACTGTCCTTTCAAAGAATTTATCCCTAGTCTGTTTTATAGATATTTTTCATACCAGTACTGTGTTTTTGCGGGATCTTGCAGATATAGGAGCCTTTTTGGCATCGCAATGGTCTCCTTTTTTAGGGTTCCGTAGTCAACTAGGAACCCTTATAGTTTCGCCATGTCTGTCTGTCTGTCTGTCTGTCTGTCTGTCTGTCTGTCTGTCGGTCTGTCTGTCTGTCTGTCTGTCTGTCTGTCTGTCTGTCTGTCCGTCCGCGGATAATCTCAGAGACCGTTTGCACTAGAAAGCTGAAATTTAGTACCAATACGTACATCAATTACGCCGACAAAGTGCAAAAATAAAAAGTGGAAAAAAATGTTTTATTAGGGT
>VKGM01012179.1:0-13876 GCA_007844875.1 Busseola fusca | reverse complement strand
AATTACCATGGATTCAGTACATGATTCAAAACCAAAATAATAAATGTATTCGTTTGTTATTAAAAAACTAGCAGCTGATTCATACATTTTGACCGTGGAGGTATTGCAATTTTCCAAGAAACGGAAGATTTCTTTTTTTGATAACTTGTGAAAAATTTCTTCGCTAATAGGCCTTGTGCTGAATTCAGTATACGGTTTATTTTTTTTTTTGACGTGATTACGTTTTATAAATCGATGAACGCCGGCTGAACTCACGAAAAAGCATGACTGATTTTCGCGTCCCGCCTGAGCTGAACGTGCAAGCGAGAGCGCGGAACATGCAATAGAGAGCTATCTCTCTTCCACTCCATCGTTTGAAGCGTCCGAGTAGACGAGAGATAGCGGCAGCAGACAACCTATTCATCAATGTTTTCTTATGATGTTATCATGTAAAACTATCGTCCGAAAACCCACTTTACTTTTACTTCACTTTTAAAAACTACTAATGCTTATATATCGACCTTCGAAAATCTTGCAAGTTCATTTCAATGGAGCTGGCACTGCTGATGTCCAAGCTGAACAGTTTGTATTGGAAGTTGTTGAATGACGTCATTGTGTAGTCCGATGGAGTACTTGAAGTCAGAAGGTTTATATCCACCTGGAATTTGAAGATTTTTTTTTAATTGGGAAACAGACATCCGACTACTTTAACTGAGACTAAATAATTAAATACGTAATTCATCAAGAATGTGTGTATAAATCAAATATTTTTTAGTATTTATTACTGTACAAGTGATTTGTAATCTTTAGAAATAAATAAATTCGAACCGTATGATTCAATATAACAAATGTATCTACATACTAGACGATGTGGGTGGGTAGGATAGAAATGAAACGTTTCAAAATGCAATGGCGATGATCGCCAACAGACTGGTGTACCCTTATATCCGGCAATGCTGTAGCAGACATGTTACTGCCTTGTGAAATTGTAGTCTGTGGTTCTGAGTGTTCGGTATTGTCTGTGGTTGTTATCCTGTATATGTTTCTTTATGTATCAGCAGTGCGATTCTGTAAATATCTCACCGTGAAAACTTAGGTGAAGTGACCGTGGAGTGAGCTGTTATTCCAACTAATTATTAACAATATTGGCAACTCACTTTACCTAACTTTTTACGGTGAGATTTTTACAGAGACGATCGGCTGTTTGTATCAGTCATGTTACTTGAAATAAACTACTCGTATTTATTTAAAGTTTATTATTACAACAACAAAACCCACCTTATTCTCTCTAAGGTTCAAAAACCTCAAGGAATCCAGCTTGTTCAACATGAACTTGGATATCATTGTGAGGTTGTTCTCAGACAAGTCCAGGCTCTGCAAGCTGTTCTCCAGCCCAGCGAACGAAGCTGGTGACAATTCCGAAAGACTACAGTCACGGAGAGAGAGAGTTTTGATCTTCGCGTTCCTGAAGGCATCTTCCTGGAAAAAGTATATTAATAAATGAGTAAATGATTTATTTTCTGTAAGTAGGTTTGTCCAAACATTTTTACAAGTCAATCATCATCTGCCTAGCTTTTTCCCAACTATGTTGGGGTCGGCTTCCAGTCTCACCGGATTCGACGGCTTCTGACGACCCATAATGACTGTCAAAGATCTACAAATGACAGCCAGGACCAACGGCTTAACGTGCTTTCCGAAGCACGGAGGAGTCTCGGTATGTAAAGAAGATCACCCATCCACTTTTACAAGTCAATATTTTTTTTTAACTAGGTGATTTTGGCGTTTCCTATCTGACTACTCTAAGAAGAAAGGCCGAATTAAACTCAGAAGTCACAGTCTCTTTTAAAGTCCAGACATAATTTTGGTCAGATCATATGAAGACCATGTAGAATCGATGTCTGAGATGGTCTGTTAAGGAGAGGCTCACACAGGTTGAGAGGACCAGTCCAGTCAGTGCACGTATTTGTCAGAAATCGTGCAGTACAACTCAAACTTAAGAATAGAAAATAAGAGGTTGAAAGAATGTTGCATTTATTATAAAATGATTATAAAATAATAACGATTTTGAACTGTCTGATGTGAAAAAAATAAATATATTTTTTTTAATTAGGAGAAAGCCGACGAAAAATTCCACCACTGGGGAGTCCAGAATCATGTACTAGATCCATGGTACTCGTTTGTGCGTCGATGTCAGATACACGGTGTATATAATATACATAGATCCCTAGTGTTACATATGTATTATGAAAATCTAAACTCCTTGCTAAATCATTACTGACCTAGACTAAGGTGAGTTCAGTTCAGCCATATTTGTTTCAGAAACAACCTTAAGCTGTAATATCTGCGGATACGGACGACTTTACAGCTTGACCTTACTTTTATACTAAAAACCAGCATTAAAGTTTACAGCAAAATCGTAACAGAGTTTAGACTTTAAGCATTTCTCTATAAAGTGTTTGTAAAATTCTCACGATAGTTCTAAAAGTGTTTCGTAATGGGTCGTGAACCTGAGTCGTAGCGGTATCAGCAGTAATGGAGGTCGTGAGTTTGGGATGGCAATCGTAGCGATTGCGGGCTTAAGGTGGTTTGAAAGGGCGTTTGTAATGGCGCATTTAAGGAGGTAATATTAAGGTGATTTTTCTTTTTTTGTCATGAAGCCTGAACGTCTGACAACCAGTCTTATCGAGTGTAGAACTACCCGTAACTGTGTTGTGGACGTCAGATAGGCAGTTGCCGTTGCAACATATTTGGGAACAGGCAGGTCTGATGATGACGAATCAGCCTATAATGTTGCCAATGCTGGGACACAGGCCTCCTCTCAGATAGAGGGAGTGGGCCGTAATCCACCACGCTGGCCCTGTGCTGGTTGATAGATTCTTAGAATTTAGCATATTTCTCACGATGTTTTCCTTCAGCGGTTTGTGAGTAGCGGTGATGAAATATTTTACAAAATGTCTGTCGGTTCGAACTTTATAACTTATAACTGGTATTTTGCGGCCACCATTGGGACACCACTGCTAGCGCTTAATCTTTTTGAAAATATGTCGAAATACAATTTATTTTTGGAAAATAGGCTAATAAGTGACTTAATTAAAACGTAATAAATGTCATCAAAATAGGAATTTGAACCGTCGTTTTACGACTCCGTTTTTAGTACCCCTGCGTTTTAAGTAAAAAATATCATCACGCTATGCCTTGAAGGGGTATTGTGCGGTAAATATGCTCAAATTTCTTTTATCATGTGGCTGAGCTCATACCTACTTCCTACTTAGATATGAAATTATAGTCATGATCATGCTTGCATGAAGGCTGATGCAACCATTGCGCATGCGCTCTTCCAGTGCTGAGGTGTCACCTAGATTAAGTCAGAAACCCTCGGGACTCCCAGATCTTGCACAGATGTTCTCAACAAACCAGAAGACTTAGTAAACTTCCGGGGGGAGGTGGGCTGGTTAGAATAACCACGGACGGCAGCCATGGCACAATGGTCCAATTTAAAGACTAAGTGCGGAAACCAAACCAATCACATACTTTAATGACGCATCTCAATTTGTTTATATACACTTGTTTCACATTAGAATCGAACCTTTGACCTAGGTTCGTTGCTCAACACAAAGCTGACTATGTAAAGAGCAGTTGCAATTGGTAGTGTTTGTGTGAGATGATACTCCCTGTCCTCGACGAGATCCTTCCTATCCTTTGCTACATCCTGAACTACTCCATATCCTATGGTGCCTTTCCATCGATGTGGAAAGAGGCCAAAGTCATTCCTTTACCCAAAAAATCCAATCCTACCTCCTTTTCTGAATACCGTCCCATCTCCATCTTACCTTTCCTCTCCAAAGTCCTAGAACGTCTTGTCCACAATCAGCTTAGTACTTTTCTTTGTAAGAATAGTCTGCTGAATCCTTTCCAATCCGGTTTTCGTCCAGGTCACAGTACCACTACTGCCTTAGTTAACGTCACTGATGACATACGGTTGGGCATGGAGCAGGGAAATCTGACGGTTCTTTGCTTACTAGATTTTAGTAATGCATTCAACACTGTCGATTTCGATATCCTGCTTGGCATGCTTCGCTCGCTTAACATATCTCCAACGGCGATTGACTGGTTTCGTAGTTACCTGTATGGCCGCCGGCAACGTATATGCATGGAAGATTCTTGCTCTTCGTGGTGTTATACTTCTGCCGGTGTACCTCAGGGTGGCGTTTTATCTCCTTTACTTTTCGCAATATTTATAAACTCCATTACCAAAAAACTTCTTTCTTCTTATCACCTTTATGCAGACGATTTGCAAATTTATTCACAAGCTAGCCACTCGAATTTGGCTGATGCCGTTCAAATTATCAACAAGGATTTGGTCGCAATCTGTGAGTGGAGTGAGGCGCATGGGTTGCAGGTTATTTTATACATTAGTATAAAATGCGCTTTTTATGGCTAAAAATACTGTTTCATAGAACAGTGCAGCAATACCAATGCGGACATTAATTAATGTATGGCATATCAAATTTCAACGCAGAGGGGTTCAGAGTCTTGTACTGTATCCATGGCGACAGGTTGCGGGTGGATGTCCGTGCCTGTTTAAACTGTATATATAAAAATAAAATATTCTTCCTTTTTATGAAAATAAAAATTGGGTAAGCTTCTCGGAAAATTCACAATTTCGGGAAATTTTGAACGTGCTTTGCCTATGATTTTTGTAGAAACTATTGGACAGGTCACCGTCGTCGTTCGAGTCAGCATGATATTAGTATAAAATGCGCTTTTTATGGCTTCGTACCCAAAGAGTGCCAACGAGACCCTATTCTTAAGACTGCGTTAAATAAAATAATATAAGCATAGCACAGTGCTGCTGCATCTTTGAACCGTAATAGATAATTATCAAAATATTGTAAAGGTGTGTTACCAACCGGCCAAGTGCGAGTCGGACTCGCGCACGAAGGGTTTTGTACCGCCACTTAAAAAAAAAAGAACTATTTTTAGTATTTTTTGTTATAGCGGCAATAGAAATACAAAGAAAATACATTCATTTAGCACAGACTAAAAGACATACAATACACTAAATAAAAGATGCATACCAGACAGCAATAAATGAAAATCAAATAGAAGACTAGCATAAGACCCGATGTAATAAAATAGCAGGAAAGTGTGTCTCATGGCTGCACCAAAAAAGTCGCACTTGGCCTGCTGTTCTAATATGACAATCATGAACTTAAATGTCATAGTCCGGGAATGTAGCGTTGTAAATGAAAAAATCATTATAAACGAGCTGATGTAGACATCAATAGTTTTTATTTATGTATGGCATTTTGTAGTTGGCCTTGAGAGGTCGTGACTACTTAACCGGACTACCCTGTAGAAAACTTCTAGGGCGAGCGATAGTTGATCTTATATGACTAATTAGTGTATCGACCGTCAGCTGCTCAAGTAGCGGTGGGTGTGGGTGTGTGCGCGCGTGGTTACGGAAATGGTAAAAAACTAGATTACAGTACGTCGGCTCAAACTTTATTCATAGATAGTTAACAACATGGCAAGTATGGTGGAGAGGGTACTATGCAGAATTTATGTAGCCTACCCAAATGTCCTTTCTTTGGTATTGTTCGTCGAATCGATGAGCTCCTTAAGGTGAATAATGGCTAACTGACCTTGTGCATGTGGGCGGAGCTAACCGCCATACTCCCGAATGCTCGTGGTGGCGCGCTAAACTAAAACGATGATCAAAGAATATGCAGAGGCGCAGACATGCCGCACGTAGGTTGCAATTTACCTACGATTTCAAAAGGGAATGGCAGATGCATGGTTGATGTATTTTGCATCGACAGATGTTACGTACACACGTATTATAGTAGTAAACTAACAATATCATATCTCGTTAGTGACATTGAAATAATTACTGATATGCAATGAGATATCGAAGCGCGTCTATTTGGTCGTTTTCTATGAAAACATAGTACTGTTTCTTATTTATAGTGTGCCGCTGACGTCCGATTGACTTGTACTCCGTCGTAATGAGGTTTCAAATAAAACACAGGTCATTCTAAAAGTCTGTAAATTTTAATTCTTTTTCATAATTTAGCTCTGTTAAAACTTGATTATTTTGATTTCCATTAACCGTCTTTTGCTTTTTATTTTGATCTTCACCATTTTGTTTGACTTGCTTTGCCTTGGCTTTTTATTTATTTACAAATTATCTTATATTTACACAATAAACAATACATATAAATATGTAGTATTTAGAAATGGCACTACAAATAAAGCGTCCACCCGCACCATAGGAACGGGTCCTCTGCAGCACAATATAAAAATGGAACAGTAGGGAAACTAAGCCTAGTCACAATATAGATATGGAACAGTATGGAAACTGCCTACAAACGTTCAAAACGGCACACTCACACAAACATGCGCATCTACGAGGCCCGATCCTTGCGGCGCTGTTAGTAGTGCGTGCCGAGACGAGTGGTCACGTTTTCAAGATGGCGGCTACAAGAAATTACCAACTTTTTCATCGTGGGTATCGTTTTCGTGGTTTTCGAGGGTGTTAAAGCCGATAGTGCTGTCAAAATGGTAATCCAAGATGGCGGCTGCAAGAAATAATCAACTTTTTCATCATAGGTATCGTTTTCGTGGTTTTCGAGGGTGTTAAGACCGATAGTGCTGTCAAAATGGAAATCCAAGATGGCGGCTGCAAGAAATTATCAACTTTTTATCATAGGTATCGCCTTCGTGGTTTCGAAGGTGTTAACGGGAATAATCACTCACTGACCTTGAGCATGTGGGCGGAGCTAACCGCCCTACATTTGCACATATAGAACAATATTTGTTCTTAACTCCTAAAAACAGTACCTTCCCAGTTTTTTTTCGATGATGGAAGCAGCACCTGACAGCGCTGAGTAATTTTTTTTGTAGGTTCTCTTACTCCAGCACCCATCTACTATTACATCAATTATCGGAATGCCGTTTTTGTCTACGCGTCCCTCAGCTATTACAAATTCACGTTCTTTTTGGGACGGTATGTTCATTGATTCAACCGATTTTTTTTCCCGGTGATCCGATAACTTGCAATGGTATTTTTTGTAAGTTATAGGCGAGATTATAGGCAAATTTAAAGCAGCAGAAAGCTCTTGCAGTTGGGAGTGCCCACATTCTGTTGCTATTGTTCCTGCAACTGCACAGTTGTTGATATCGATTTCAGTAGGATTTTCATTATCTAAGCAAAATGTTTCCCTACACATACGGCATTTAAAAGTAAATAAAGAATTTAATCCCACTTGTCGTTCTCCAACAATATCAACAGATTCTAAACCACAGCCTATAACTCCGTGCTTGGCAATTTTCTTTAGTTCTGAATAAAAGTAAGCAATATTAACTATACGTCGCCCTTCGATGAAACAGCTTGGGACTTGTTCAGGTTTTGGCGTTGTTTTGAGCTAAAAAAGATATTACATAAATTTTAATTAACCCTGGCAACATTGTTGGAGATTTTTGTCAAGGAATTAATAGGAGGGCTAGAGAATTGCTTATACCAGAACTCAGAAGATCAATTCCCGTATATGAAGCGTCCAATTGGATTACTTACAAAATTATAAGTATTAGTATTAATGATTGTGTCAGGAAATTTTGTAGGGACAAGAAAAAATTTGGAAGTATTAAGACGTTTTTTTACCTGGATCGGATGTTCTGTCAACTCTTGTTGAAATATTATCAATATTTTCAAGTCTTTCCACAAATAAGTCTGACTTGGAATGGTGTGGTCCACTAGATGTTGTAATCTAAAATATTGGCAGAACATAAGATTTGTTTTGCAGGTACTTGATATATTTGTAAAAAATATACAAGGTGTATCTGACATCGACGTACAAACGAGTACCATGGATCCAGTATATGATTCTGGACTCCCCGGTGGTGGAATCTTTCGTCGGAAACTATTGTTAGCAAAAAAAAGTAAAGACATAAACAAGAAGAAAAGATTATAAAGTTAGCTGTGGGGATTTCTGACCATCACCCCTACAGCGTGTGACAACCACGGCGCGTCAAACTTATCCATTAACATACCTAGGATGCTGTTAGAACTAGACCGCGCTCTTGTCAGAATGGAGTTAGTTCTTTTGCGAATTATGGCATAAAAGTTATCGGTATGCGCGAATGCGGACATACCGGACGCACTACAATAGCGCGGCAGTCCCAACAGCATCCTGAAGCAGTTGTTATATTGAATACGCAGGGCGTTTAGCGATCTTTTAGTATGCCTAACCCATAGGCCGCTCGTGTAAAAACTTTGGCAATACGCTTTAAACAGCGTAACCTTTACGCCAATGCTACAACGAGCGCACCTGTGTATCAGCATGTTGGTCCTGACCGCTAGCGCCCTGCGCTCTCGATCTACATCTACGTCATCTTTGAGGTCCCCGGTTAGAAAGTGTCCCAAGTATTTAAATTCGCCAACTCTTCTGAGAGGCAGCCCGTTCAGCATTAAAACTGGGTCGCCTTGTACACGATTACCGGAGGTCTCAAAAACCATATATACACTCTTATTAACATTATAGACAAGCCAAAACACAATGTAAACAAAACTCAAAAAGGCTATCCGCTCAGCTGATTTACTAGAGTTCACTTCAAGGGTCTCTAGAAGTGAACTCTAGTAGTATCTTGGATTATAAAATAATAACGACTTTGAACTGTCTGAAGTGAAAACAATTTTTTTTTTAATAGGAGAAAGCCGACGAAAAATTCCACCGCTGGGGAGTCCAGAATCATGTACTGGATCCATGGTACTCGTTTGTGCGTCGATGTCAGATACACGGTGTATATGTCAAAAAGCCGTAACTAAAGCGACACACTAAGTACCGGTTGTATCCGCAACTGTCTTTCCATACACGCTGAATGCCTTTTCTGAGGAATTTTTGGGGCCTTGGAAGCTGGTTGGAATTGATCCTATAAAATTTGATTTTATTTAGGTGAAGCTAATTTTCTAGTTCAAAGTATCACAGACATAATTTTGCACACACTTCACACGTTATTGTTATGGATAATTCAAGGTTCAATTCTATATGAGTATGACAGTACTACTAAATACGATCTGAAAGAAAAAATCCCTGAAAACAGTTGTATTAGCTTACACAAAGTTCGGTTCTTACCAAATCACCATTAGTAAAAGATAAGTGGGTAGTAAAAGAAAAAAATAAAGGAAAGTTAATAATGTGTTATTACCTTCAGCAGAATTTACAGCATCACCTGCTTTCGCTTCGGCATCCTCTACGTTAAACAGTATATGTGATATTGTATCTACAGAAAGTTAGCAACAGAAGGTTAAAACAGAAAAAGATACAAATAAATTAGTAAAGACTAAAAGCGTAATGCAACATGCAGCCCAAACCATGCAACCAAGGAACTGTAACGAATGTATGGAGTAATTACAGGATATTGAAATGAGTTTAAACACAATGAGATAAGAAAATCATTTTTATTTATTATAATTATAACATCTTTTATACCTTTAGCACCTCCAACAATAGATACTCCTTTGTCAACAACTGATGCTGCGGCATTCTTTGTAGTATCTACAGTGCTGTGAACAGTGCTTGCTACCGTATCTACAATACAGGTAAAATATGCAATGTCAAATGATGAATCATGAGTAAAAATAAAACGCACTCACAACAAACTCAAAATAATACCTTTGGCAGTTCCTAAAAATGATACGCTTGTGTCTACTGCTCCGGCTGCTGCATTCTTAGCTGTATCTACTGTGCTTGCCAATGTATCTACGGTGTGAAATAATACAACATAAATAAAAATCTACAAAGCGGGAAGTGGGTAAAAGAAAAAATCAACAAAAATGTCTACCTTTGGCACTTCCTACGAATGATACTCCTTTGTCTACTGCAGATGAGGCTACATTCTTTGTTGCATCTACAGTGCTATGAACAGTATTGGATAGGGTGTCTACGAAGGAAAATAAAAAATTATAAAATCAATTAAAAAAAGAGGAAAATATACACCGTGGAATTTTATTTGTCTTACAAAGACAACCCACTTCATCTATCCAATACTACTAAACACTTCTAAAAAAAAACAATTTTGGATAATTTAAAAAATGAAAATATCATGCATGATGTAATTTGAAACACCCTATATGCGAGCGCAGTCCGAGTCTTGCGCTCTAAGGGCACGCGGAATGGAGCGGCGACATCTTTATCAGAGTTCATTCACCCTAGCTCAAAAATTAATAAACATCTAAAATTAATTAAATTTTTTAAATTTTTCAAAATTAGATTATTCAAAGTAAGATTTTTTACTGATGTTTAGTAATCATTGGATACATTAAATGGGCTGCCTTTGTAAGACGACTAAAATTCCACGGTGTATAAAGAATGAAAGTAGAGTGACGAACTACCTTTGGCACTAGTAGCGTAAGATACACCTGTGTCTACAGCAGAGGCTGCTGCGTTTTTCGTTGAATCATACGTGTGGGCTACGGTATCTACAAAACGAAAGTGAAATAAAATAATGTAAATGGATATAAGTAAACTAAAATGACGTATGAGACTTGAAACAACCAAAAAAATCTACCTTTAGCGCTTCCTACGAAAGATACTCCTTTGTCTACAGCTGATGACGCTACATTCTTTGTTGCGTCTACAGTGCTATGGACAGTATTCGCAAGTGTGTCTACGAAATAAAAGAGAATAAAAATAGGTATAACAACTAAATGTGTACCGTGAAAATAAAAAAAGTATATATTGTGGCAAACTACCTTTGGCACTAGCAGCATAAGATACACCAGTACCAACAGCTGCAGCTGCTACGTTTTTCGTTGTATCAAAAGTATTGGCTACGGTATCTACAAACAAAATGTAATAAAATAAATCAAAATAATAATCTAAAAGTGTGAATGAAATAAAAAAATCACAACAATGTCTACCTTTAGCGCTTCCTACGAAAGATACTCCCTTGTCTACAGCTGATGATGCTACGTACTTTGTTGCGTCTACAGTGCTATGAACAGTATTTGCAAGCGTGTCTACGAAAGAAAATAAAAACATATAATAAATGTATACTTACATAATAATAACAAATAAAAAGATTAGATATAGCAAACTACCTTTGGCACCAGTAGCATATGATACACCAGTTCCTACGGCTGTAGCTGCAGCATTTTTCGTTGTATCATATGTATTGGCTACGGTATCTACAAAAATATATTTTCAAATTACAGTTTTGGTGAAAATTTGAATACTTTACGTACTGCAATAATGTGATATTTTTCAGAATACCTTTGGCACTTCCTATTAATGACGAGCCCATGTCAACAGCTGAACCAGCTGCACTTTTAGTCGTATCTACTGTGCTGTGAACTGTGTTTGCTACTATATCTACAAATAATGAAAATAAAAACAAATATAAAAATGATAAAACAAAATAAAAAAAGATGAACGTAAAAAAGGATAAAACCTATAAACTACCTTTCGCACTGCCAATTATTGAAGAACCCTTTTCAACAGCAGCAGAGGCAACGTTTTTAGTTGTATCTACAGTCGAGTGTACAGTATGTTCTACAGTTTCTATACAAATAAATAAAACAACATTAAAAATAAGCACGACAATGGCAAACAAAATGATAGTTAAAGCAAGCAACAGAAATGGCAGCGAAGGCAACATGCATTGTAGTCTGGACTATTGTATTGACATTGTTTGCTACGGTATCTACAGCGAAGATTAGCGAAAGTGTAGTCATAAGCTGTTTTCATGAAAAAATAAACCTATACAAACGAATGCAAGACTACCTTTAGCTGTGCCAATAGCGGTAGTGCCTCTCTCAACAGCGGCGGCCGCTACATTTTTGGTTGTATCTACTGCAGTATGGACTGTGTTTGAAACCGTATCTACACGGAGGACGAAAAATGTGCATTAGCGACAACACAAAGCAAATACAAATATGTTTTTACATGATTATGTGCTGACCTTTAGCTGTTCCAAATGCGGTAGTGCCTTTCTCAACAGCGGCGGCCGCTACGTTTTTAGATGTGTCTACTGTGGTATGGATCGTGCTTGCTACCGTATCTACATACGAATAAACAAAATTAGCTACAAAGTGAGCAATACAGTTACAACATTCGTACATGTATGTAATTTGGAACCTTTGGTTGAACCAATAAGTGATGTGCCTTTGTCAACTGCAGAAGTCGCCTACTGTTGATTGCACTGTGCTGTGTGTTACATTATCTATTACAAATTCAATAACAACAAAGTATATGGAAGTCTCAGATATTTACAAGAGTATACGTTATATTGTGTCTACTACCTTTGGCCGTGCCAACGAATGTGGTTCCCTGATCTACAGCGGATGCTGCAGCGTTCCTAGTTGAGTCTACTGTAGTATGTGCTGCGCTTGCTACTGTATCTAATCATGAAAAATAAACATATTTAAAATGGGCTGCCGTGGATAAACATAAAGAATTTCTAAAAATGGTGTTGTGTGAACTACCTTTAGCTGTGCCAATGAATGTAGTGCCCTTGTCGACTGCGGCAGCCGCAACACTTTTAGTAGTATCTACTGTACTTGCTACTGTGTCTAAAGAAAACAAGGAAAATTAACCGAAAAGCGAAAACGAATTTGACAATATTCGAATTAAGGAAAACATTGACCAAATATGGCGATATTAAATTATCAATGTGTTATGGATTCAAATTCAAATAATTTATTTTCTCTTCACAAATAATGGGAATATATTGATTTAGACAAGCTTCGATAATATGTGACACTACTTTGTGAGAGACTGTTATCTGCATTAGGAATACTAGTAAGTATAAAAGAACACTAGAAAACTAAGAATTTCATTCATTGAGTCATGTAGTGAAAATTAACTGTTTGAAATCAATAAGGGATTATTTTGTAATGTAAAATAATCAAAGCAAAACTACCTTTAGCGGTGCCGATAAGTGTAGTGCCTTTGTCAACAGCAGCGGCTGCTACGTTCTTAGTTGTGTCTACTGTGGTATTGATAGTGTTTGCTACGGTTTCTAAAATAATGGAAGAAAAATATAACAACCAAGCAACCAATAGTAGATATCCCCGATTCCCTTGTTCAAAAACTAAATGCAATGTCAGTCACATTAAGATACTGCATAGACAATTTAGACGTGATTAAAAACATGGCGCTCAGAATCCGTCAATTTACATTAGGCGCTTACTAATTTGACAGGATTAAACCAATCTTTCAAAATCAAAGCATTTATTTCAAGTAAACCAATTACAGGCACTTTTGAATTGTCAAAGGATCAGTCAGTCAGTAAGATGAAGCTAGTCCATTCCAAAGCGTAGGTCTCTTTGGAGAAGAACAGGCAAGAAACTCCACGGACACTCTTTTGAATCATAAATTGTTACAAAATATTTGATTACATCATTCATGTTGAAATTAGCCATGTGAGAACGATGCAAAACGATGTGCACAATAAAAGCGTCCGTTATAGAAACATGAAAACAATTCAGAAATTAAAATAAGCAGTGGCTTTATCTTCTGTCCTTCTTAATTTAATTAGTTTGTGAAGAGGGGAATTGGACTACTTATAATTGTGATTTCTAAATATTTGTTATACCTCTAGCAGTGCCAATCATTGTAGTGCCTTTTTCCACAGCAGCGGATGCAACATGTTTCGTTGTATCTACAGTGGTATGAACTGTGTTTGCTACAGTATCTATAAAAAATGCATTTACGATAACATTTGATTGAACACTAAAAGCAAAATGTACACGTGTACGGTGTCTATAAAGCGCAGAATAAATAATGCGTAGTAGCTGAGCTTACTTTTACGGAACAATAAAAAATGAGAAATAAAATTGAAATTCTGTTTTAAGTAATAAGTAATTTAGCGGTTCAAATGTACCTATCTATAATAT
>VKGM01012167.1:1136-12785 GCA_007844875.1 Busseola fusca | reverse complement strand
GCCCTGTGGCAGGCATCGGTCCTTACGGATCCCACGCTATGCTGACTGCATCTCTTAGAGGCGCGCGCGGAACACGACGCGCCGTCGACTCGGGCCTGGTCCTTACCGGGCGGCGAGCTGCCCGTCGCTCGCCGCCCGCAGGCCCGCACCTACCGCCTCCCTCTTTGCGAGCATTACTGCTTCGCAGGTGCTTGTGTGTGTGGTTTGTGTCTTTTAGACTGTGTTTAGTTTATTTTTATGATATTCCTTTACGAACCACAATAAATATTCTTTCTTTCTTTAGTAACTGTAATGATCTTCTAGAGCTTCTATAAACGTCTGCAGGTGATATCGTGAGTATGAACAATCATCCACTCCTCAGATTGTAGCAAGAGCACATATTTCATCTTTTGTAGCACCGTTACTCCTTTCATTGGCCGGTTCTAAGTGGAAATAATTAATGTGCCTTCCATGAGACGGGTTTATTGGAAGCGATACGGCCACGACACGATTTTGACTTACAAAAAAAAAAAACAACCGATTTCCAATGTGGAAGTCGGTGTCCTTGGTTTTGTATTTTAGTTTTTGCCACCTACTTCCGAAATTAGTTATTTTTAAATTTTTCACTTTATAGTGTTTTTTTGGAAGTTGTGGAAGTTTTTTTTTTTGTAAAAACTGTTTATTTTACACTTTTTAGTCGTGAAAAGCTGCATGCAGTCAGACTGGACGTTGACCCCAACATAGTTAGGAAAAGGACAGCAAGCAGACGACGCAATTTCGTTTACTTGAATTTTTACCCGTAATTTTGGTTTAAAAACCAAACTACTGAACCGATATTGATAAAATTTCTATGGGACGGAACTGAAAGTATATTCTTTTACATGAAAAAATAATCATCGATATCGCTTAGCGTGATATTGAGTTATTCTTCCGTTTGTCGCGCACATACTTAATGCAAATTTAAGAGTTATACGGTTTCCTTATGGATGCCATTGTCAGAACTAGACAAAGTGAAATGTCAGGTTCAGTTGAAAATCAGCGTTGTCTGGCATTATTTGCTGAACTGGGCCTTTTTGGTGCAGCCGCGAGACACACTCTCCGCTTACATCGGTCTTCACACTTACGTACTATTTGATTTTTTATTTTTTGTTATCTGATATATCGTGTGTCTTTTGGTCTGTGCCAAATAAATGCATTTTTTTCTTTCTTTTTTTAAATGGGACCACATGGGAAGCACCAGCTTTCAAATAAAAAAAGAATGATCAAAATCCGTTCAGTCAAAAGTTATGAGGTAACAAACTTAAAAAAATACAGACGAATTGATAACCTCTTTTTTTGAAGTCGGTTAAAAAAACGATATCACACGGAGGGGCTCGTGCCTAAGTAACCACACGGCAGCCGCACGGCTTGATTGATCAGGTTAAGCTATGCCTGCCGCGATTGATCCGTGAATGGGTGACCATATTTACATACCCAGACCTTCCACTGCCTTGGAAAGCATGCTTAGCCATTGGGCTAAGCATGCTTTCCGAGGGTCGTGTTAAAGATCCACGTATGACAGCCGGGACCAATGTCCCGGCTGTCATACGTGGATCTCCTGCCTATGCGCCCCAGGGACCCCGGTGTCCCTGGGGCGCATAGGCAGGTGAAGGAACGGGGGTGGGTTTTAGTCAGTAAAAGTCTGACACGCCCTTCCGCTCCGCCCAGAGCGGGAGAGGTCATTTGATGATTTCCCACCCCACCAAAAAAAAAAAAAAATCTGATATGTTACACGATGAAGTTTTCAAAAACATTTTTTTTTATTTTCCCCTTTACCCCCAAAAATGACCTCCCATATACAGATTTCATCTATTCACGTCACACCTCTGCGTTTGGGTCACAGAAATTGATATGTGTACCAAATTTTAACTTAATCGGTCTAGTAGATTCGGAGATAATTGACTGTGAGCGACGGACAGACAGACACACGAGTGATCCTATAAGGGTTCCGTTTTATTATTTGGACGTACGGAACCCTAAAAAGGTTCATCTGATTCCACATCTCTCTCCCGGCACCCATTCACCTGACAAGCTTATAACAATAATCCAATGAAGACACAGGAAAATCCTCCAACATCCTCTCTGGAAAAATATTCTCGTATCGCATAAATCTTTCCTAAGTAAAACACCGTGAGGTGTAAACGAGTCTCCTTGATAAATGTACTTCTTTCGCAGCGGTGGTTGAAATCACTTATGTATTGTATTTAGATACTAAATTGCCATCATATTTTCGGTAAAAAACATAAATCTTTGCTTGTTTCTTTTAAATTTGACTGTAATGCGGGTCAAATCGACGGGTCCTACGTATACTGGTGTAACCCGCAAAACTGCGAAATACGTTTTTTTGCACCAAAAGCCTTAAAATTATGTTAACTTTATATCCTGTAAAAATTATATTAAAATATCAAGTAATTTCAAAGATACAAACTTGTAAACTAATATAAGTGACATCATTTTCAGTCACACGACCATCTACACTGATGTAAGTCACTTGCACCAGTGTAGGTAGTCGCGTGCGCCGCGACACGTCAGTACAAGTTTCATTTACTCTAGTATGCGCGCGGCGACGGAGGCGGGAGCACGTAAAACACTGGTATAACTGCGATGCGTTTTAGTTTACGAATTCATTTGTTAAAAACTATTCAGATATTGTTTATCTTGAGTAAGTAATGGTAAGAAGTCACAACAATGAAGCGCTCACGAGGTCAATTTAATGATAGATTTATTAGAAAATAAGTATACAAAAATAAATATTCCAGGAAATGACGAAGGTAAGTATTCATTGACCTTTTAAATAGTATAATGATATACTTTGTATTGTTTAATGAAATGTGAAATTTTAAAAATAATAATTACGTGTTGTTTATTTTTGTTTTCACTTATACCGGTATACAAGGTTATTTGGATTATTTGTAAATATAATTAAAAATTAATTAACACATTAACTTTTATTTATTTTAGATCGGCCGACAGTACCATCACGAGAAATACGTGATGAATTAGACCAAACTTTGAAAATGTGCAACGGGACCACGGAACCGATTGATGTTAATGAAAATAATAGTTTCACAAATGAAAGTCTAATGGAAAAGCCAGGTAAACATACTAAACTAAATTAATGAAATGTGATTTTATAATTCTTGTTTATTTTTCAAAAAAAATTGCATTGTATCGGTATATAAAGTCACATCTGACTTTTTTTTTGTTTTTGTTATGTTGTTAACTGATATAAGTTACATTATTTTAATAATAATATCTATTTACTAATAAAATCAGTCGAAAAACTATTTTTAATTCATTTTAGCAGCAATTCACTGAATAATTATTTTATTATATAATTTTAGATTCCCCCTTACCTCCAAGTGCGGATTTTTTAGCTGAAGAGATGTTCGAGGAAATTTATCAAACATTTCGTCAGATTCTTCCAACTCCAATGACTGCTATACCGTCCAGGAGATGAGTGTGATTGTGCATAACAACTATTAAGAAGATGAACCTCAAATTCTACATCCATGTCAAAATCCTATTTCTGAATCAAGTGTGTTTAAACAAAATGACCTTCCTGATGATAAAATTGATAGCTTAACACCAATGCCTTCGGCATTACGTTCTTTTTCACCTATTCGCCACCAAACTGATAATGAATTTGACCATTTATCACTATTAAGACTACACTGATACACCTTTAAGTGGTCCCGCAAGTGTGCAAAGAAAAACCCAAAAAGAGAAAGATGAGGGCCGATTGCGAGAGAGGTTCCAAAATATGTGGATTGATGAAAGACACAAGTTGGAAATTTAATGTGAAAATAAACCATAGATTTCTTGTTGTTAGTCATACTCAAAATGAGGGTGACAGCATTGCATTGCATTGCTGATTTCAATTACTGGTGACATTCACTCAGTAATTGAAAGGAAAACCAGAAATATTTTAATGTATACTCCAAAACAGTGGGTCCTAGCTTTTAAAATGGCGACAGCTAATGCAAAGCTGTATATTGTTCGAGAAATAACTCAATCTTTCGTCTTGTTTTAGTCTTGCCTTCCCTTTTTTGACAACTGGAAAAAGAATTCCATGGGGGAACTTGTTAAGTTGAGTAAAATTTGTGAAGTTAATGTTCAAGCCAAAGTTTTATTTATGCTTAATTATAAGTATGCGTTTGAAGAAGGGGCTTACAAAACTATTCAATGCTTGAGAAGTAATACACGTGCCAGTATACAAAATGTTTCAAAAAAACTTAACAGATTAAATGTAGCTTACAAGAGTTTGTTATCAATTGACAAAAAAGAATTTAAAGATCTTCAAGATCTTTGCAAGTACAATGTGATTCCTGAGCGGTACCATTCATTTTACAACAATTTGAAGATGCAAACCGATAACACTGAAGCTGTCTCTGACTAGGTTATATTTTAAAAAAGCCTAGTTGTCTTTTCCAACATGTTGTTTCTCTTTTTTTTATTGGGTTTCTATACTCTACTGTGATTTTTGTTACGATAAATAAAATTGCCAATGTCTGAAAGACTGATTAAGTAGTACGTAAGACTGATTAGGAAATACTAATGAAAATATAAATAAACAATTAATATAATTAACGAAAGTTCCTGAAGACTAAATTTTTTAGTTTTATTATTTTTAAGATGGCAAGGCCATTGATTTTATTTTTCATTAAGAGTCCCATAATATATTAACATCAAAATAATAGCACCTATGAAGCATAGGTCTGGAAAAGTCATTTATTTAAAATAAACTTCTAATTTGTATTGTTAATTTTTTTATTTCATTTCCTGCCACACCCATTTAAGGTTAATAATAGTGCGGAAAACTGTTGCAAGTGGTTTTCCAGTACAGAGTAAACTGTTTTAAGTGTTTAAAAGTCGATAAAAGAAGATGTTATTGTTGATATTATAACTTCATATTAATAAATTGATTGTAAATAGCATGTTAAAAGAGTGAAAACCTTTAATTTTCCTTTATTATAAGTATAAGCAAGTACACTATATACTGATGTAAGTGGCCACTTGTATCAGTTTACAGGTTCTACCATAATGAAGAAAACAAGCTACATCAATGCAAGTGATGCTAATTTCCAAATTATAAAAAAATAAGAAAATCCAACAATGCAGTCTTTTTCCTTAGATATTCAAATATAACATATTAAAATTTCAAGCATTTCCAATGATCTATGACAAAATTACAAGCTTTAGAACCTTTAAACCGCTCTCCTGAACAGTTGTGATTTTGCACTTGTACTAGTATACGTAGGACCCGTCGAAATATACAACAAAAAAAAAAAATTTTCTTCATCTTTTAATGTTACATAAAACGAAGCCATCTGGTGGCGAAACGGAGTTCGCCGGGTTTGCTAGTCTAATATATTTTTTTTTAATTTTCAGGAGATTCCGAGTACGCTCAAAGGCGGTTTCTGATGACGCCTATCCTTTGCGCAGCTCTGGAGTCACCAGAGGAGTACTACACGCAGTGTCATGTCCAGACTCGCAATGTGGTCAAGCACTGCATTGGAGTTTTGAAGAGTCGCTGGCGGTACTTATTGGCTCATAGGGTATTACATTATTCTCCTGTAAAAGCAGAAAAATTTGTGAATGCCTGTGCAGTCTTGCACAATTTAGTCAATAATGCACGCTTCCCCATCCACGACGATATACATCTCTGATCTGTCTCGATAGATAAATCTCCCTCACGACGGCCATGGCTCTGGCGATGAGGGTAGACAAGCTGTCGTGGACAGGTTATGGCGTAGTCGTAGGGTTTAGGTCTTTGGTGCGGTGAATGCTTATGCGAACCCCGCACCTCCAGCCATAGGTAGAGGTAGAGGCAGCCACGGTGGTTTTAGCCCGTAAGAATATGGCATACCTCTCTGTCACCCGCACTATAGAGGAAGTTTATGAGGTTACTTCTTTAGGTTTAGGTCTTAAATTTACATATCGCTTCAGACAATAAAACATTGAAGTTTTTCAATGTTTCATTGTATATTGTTATATATAAGCTGCCCTTTATATCCGGAGGCTTTTATTTAGATGTTCAATTGTGTTTTCATTAATAGTTTATTTATTTTTTGCTTGAGTTTAGCATACATTCCATGTATTGGTTTATTGGAGTTGCTAGCTGACATACGGCAAATAGTGTTTCGTAATATTAACTAGGTACTTTGCATACTTACTGGAGCTCACCATTGGAAAAATTATATTTGCATTATATAGATTCAATTTCTTGGTATTGTATAATTGCATAGTATACGACCGTGTGAGCACTATGTACTTGCTGTTACGCTACCATTTACGGGGTAGGTACGTCTTTCATTGACTCGAATGTGCTCTGGCGGTTGAAAGTATGTCATGCTCACTATAATGTCTCGCTGGTGGCGGCGTGTGTCTTGGATCATTAAGTTTCCATCAAAATGGTTGAGCTGAATGATGCTGATCCACACGTTATTTTCGTGAACGGACGCCTTCAGTGGGGACTGGTCATCGCTTAGCTGCCACGGCTTATTTTAATTTTTGAATTGTTTTTGTTTTCTATAACGGATGCTTTTAACGTGCACATCTTTCTGCGTCGTTCTCGAAAACGAATGATGTAATCAAATATTTTGTAATAATTTTATGATTTAAAAGTGTCCATGGAGTTTCTTGCCCGTTCTTCTCCATAGGTACCTACTCTTTGGAATGGGCAACTAGCTTCATCTTACTGACTGACCGACCCTTTGACAATTCAAAAGTTTCAGTAATTAGTTTACTTGAAATAAATGCTTTGATTTTGATTTTGCATTAACCCCTGCAGAATAAGGAAGTGGGATTAGTTTCCCATTTTTAGTATTTTACAAGTATCAATAAGTTACTACAAGCAATTCGCTTCCATAGCCCGAATGTACTGATTTTAAGTACCTTATCTTTAAGTATTTTAAGTAATGTTGTGACTAATTATGCCTTCTGTGTGCATAGGATAGCTAATTAAAATAAAACCATTAGTTCCTGATAACAAAATATAATAAAATACTCTTTATTATGTACACCATATAAATTACAGAAAATAAATATGAAGATTTTACAAAGGCTGACACAATGGGCGGTCTTATCGCTAAGAGCGATCTTTTACATACAACTTTTGGATGGAATACCAATGGGAAGGAGACACAAACAGTGTAGGTAGTGTATGGTGTACTATTTAGATTATACAAACTGCATGATTACTGACAAATGCGTGCACTGACAGAAGTCAGTGCACGCATTTGTCATGCAGCATGCCAGCTCCACTCAATCTGTATGGTCCTTTCCTCAAAAAACTATTTCAGACACCAATCTACATGACCAAGATTTTTGTCTGAACTTTAAAAGACACTGTGACCTCTAAAGTTTGCTTTTCTTCTCAGTGTATTCAGTTATGAAACGCCCTCACCTCATCCAGTTATTTTAATATGATTGACGTGTAAAAGTGGTTTTTCAAACCTACTAACAGAAATAAAATCATTTATCATATGTCACAAACACGGTAAAATGGCAGAAGGATTTGCTTCAAAATAACAATAGTCTAATTTAAAACTCCACCACTATAATTAGAATAACATAATAAAACTGTTGCCTTTATTACATGTAATGAGTACTTTGGTAAAACAGAATGTACACCCCTTATGTGGCCGAGTGACGTCTTAGCTTAGCACTGTGCCCGGTACATGTAATGAATGCAAAATTGTCACACACAGGGACAGAAGAATAGTAAGTAGTAGTTTATCATCTTCAAGTTACAGCTATGAGAACATAATCCAGCATTGCTTAAGTAAAGCTGTCACACCTTTATGCAGAGGCATAAAACTTTGTATTAAAAAAAAACTTGAATACACGCATCATAAATTAAAAGGCCCGTTTTGACATTTGTCTTCAAGATGTAACTAGTGATGTGACTCAGTACTTAATACACAAAAACTTCTTGATCAATTTATTTTTTCCTTGACCGATTATTAATAAGTCTGTGGACCATATGAAAAAATCGTTATGCACAGCACTATGTCGAATGGGCGGTAACCATCAATGAAAAATGTAATTACCTTCAGAAAAATTCGATTAGTAAAAATTAGAGAACTTCAAAGGCGTGAACTATTAAAACGGGCTTTTTAATTTGTGATGAGTTTTAGTATAGTATTTTTAACGTTATCTGCACTTGGTAGAAAATGTTAAAAATACAATACTAAAACTACTATATAATAATAAATACTATATAGCCCTGCAGGCTCTGTGCAACTGACTCCATCGCCACCCGCATGCCGTGGAGGGTCACAATGAGTTCCTGCAGGGCTGCACCAATGCCCTGTTCAACCGCCAACCTCCTCTCCTCTAGCTGGATCACCAAATCTGGAGCGGCAGGGGTCACACGATGATCTGTAATAATAATTATATAAGTATTTAGATTTTTTTTTGTGACATCGTAACTTCGCAATCTATAAAATAAACAGGTAATCCATATATGGTCTCCGCGAAGCACCCTGCGCCACTTGGAGCGGCTCAATAAATGAAGAAGAAGAAAACATAATGTTTAAATTATCAATAAGCAAAGGTGTAATGTTTTGTTAAAAAAAACGGTCAATGAAAGACAGACAGACAGACGGACAGTGGGGTCCGTAAGTTATAGTTATATTATAAGTTTTTACCCTTTGGGTACGGAACCCTAAAAACAAGTAGCATTATTATACATATTATGAAGTAATCTTCATAATATAATCCTATTTTTCTTTTTTCTTTTTCTTTTGCTTGCAAAGTGCAGTGTTATTAAGTAGACACCTAGGTACTTAATAACACTGCACTTTTCTTTACTTTGAGTTGCTAGTTATAGCAGCCCACTCTTACTTAATAACATTTTGCCCGGCTCTGGGAATCGAACCCAGTACCTGATGCTCAGCAGTAGCACTTGTGATCACTACAACAACGAGACAGTCTATATTATATTATTAATTTAAAAAATTAATGCGTTATACTCAGAAACCTCCCAGAATGAATTGACTCAATGATGAGGTAGACCGCATCAAAATTCTTGTTTAGAAGAATAACATGGTCCAACAGACATGAAGAACTACTTCAATTTATAATATGGCTGTAGAGACAGATGACATCATTATATTGTTTACAACAGCTAAGATTTATGCAGCATAACAACTAGCGTCGCGACGTCTTTATGTTTATTTGTATTTAACTGCAGCAGTTCGTAATCTTATATATTGATATAATATAAGGTTAAATGTATATACCTACCTCTTCATCGTCTTCCTCTTCCTCTCCCTCTTGGTGTCGCCATCTCCACAGCAGCTGAATCCGGCGGTGGTGGTGCTGGTCGTGGTGGTGACGGTGGTGGTGCCAGTCGCGTTGGTGACGATGGCGGCAATGGTGACGGGTATTGCGGCGGTGACAGGTACTGCGGTGGTGTAGGCGTCGGCGGCAGCGTTAATGGTGATGGTGATTGTTCTAGGTATTCTGAAGTAGGCATCGGGACTACGGAGAGCAGCGGCAGCAGCGATGGCGACTCCGACTCTTACATCTCCAAAAAGGTATGTTCCGGCGCCACCGCCGGCGACATAGTGCTTGAGGGCCATTATCCCCCTGCAACATTAAAATCACCAATCAAAAATCCAGTTTTTCTTTTCAAATGTAGCTACTCTGCTTGTTACAACTGTCACATGAATGTGTCACGAGCTCTACTATCTACTACAAGTATTAATTATGTACTTTACTGTACAGAGTTTTTTTTCCATGTAACGGAGTAGTAACTCCATTTGCCGTTCTGACACCATACGACTTCCAGGCATTTCTAAAAAAAACAACTTTTTTATATTTATAACCACTTTTAGTTATCTTACAGTAAGAAATTGATAATAACTTACTCATATAAAATTATGTAATTTTTATTAACGGTTAAATATCACGTTTGCCGACGGCGGAATGACAACTGACCAAAGAGTAAAATATATGCAACTGACAATCAACTTTTGTCTTAGAACCGAAGAGTTTTTTTTTCTTTCGCCCTCTTTGTGCTGTACCGCTCATAGACAATATCGCTGAACCAAAGAGCATAATAGAACTATACTAAATTGTCAGATGCAAATACGTTTTGTTATTTAATGAAAAAGCGCGGGAAATTCAAACCGAGAGGGCGCCTTTATTTTAACAAATTTTCAAATAATTAATTTTCAATAATTAATTAATTAATTTTTTTAACAAATTTTCAAATAATTAATTTTCAATAATTAATTAATTATTTTTTTTTTTTTTTATTTATTTATTTTTTTTTTTTTTCAATAAGTTTATTCACTTTAAAATGGGGAAGAAAGGGAACCCCAAGAAAAGGAAAAAAGAGGAAAACTCATCTTCTCCTCCATCATTGTGCTCTGAAGACGATGGTGGAGTATCAAGTTCTTCAGAAGATTCCGTTCCTGCTGAAAAACAGGACAAATACCACGAGTACAAAATACCCGATTATATTCGGTCTTATCCAGAGAACGGCGGCAATTTTGAATACATTGTTTTTTTAGAAAGCATTGATCTGGTCCCGATTGGTGATAGAGACATGATGTCTCTATCAACTAATATTAAAAAATATAATAAGGGCGTCAAACAACTATAACGCATAAACCGCTATAAAATTGGTGTCATTTTTGAACGGCCTGGTTTAGCCAATGCAGCTTTAATGAACAGAAAATTTTTAGATAGCTTTAAATTAAAAGTCAGTATTCTTGCAGCCGCTACAGAAAATACAGGTGTTATTATGCATGTTCCCATTGACCTGAGCAACGAACACATCTACAAAGCAATTTCCAGTACAAAAAATATAATTTCGATCAGAAGATGTATGCGTCGCACTGTTTCAGAAGGAGGGGGAGTGTCCTTTCAGCCTACGAAGACGGTGTCCATCACATTCTCGTGTGCAGCTTTACCTGATAGTGTAGACTTAAACAGCTGGCGATTTGAAGTACGTCCATACATTCCGCCGGTAAAACAATGCCTGAAGTGTCTAAGGTATGGCCATATAGCTAAATTTTGTAAGAATTCCCAGAGATGTTCCATATGTTCAAAGGACCATAATTATAGAGATTGCCTAATACCATCAACTGAAGCGATATGTTGCCACTGTCAAGGTAAGCATGTAGTTATTTCAGCACAGTGCCCAGTCAAAAAACAAAAAGTCGAAGAAAACAAAAATAAAATTATTAAAAAAGCATATTCAGAGTTGTTCAATGAAAAGTCATTTCCACCTCTTTCAATGGTCAGTCCAGCTAAACAATTACAATCACTTGTTGAAACAGAACCAATATTAAATATTTTAGTAAGGTCAACTCGGCGAAGATCGGCATACTTTATTTAAAATTTAATTCATTCGATTTTTTTGCCATTTCTGTTACATTTTTGGCAAGTTTTATACAATTAGGTGATTCATTATTTAGATGACTATGAAAAAATACTGCCAAAGTTGCTTTATGCTTATCGATTACCTAAATACATTCAAATTTCGAAAGAATGGTATTTAGACGGAATTTACTACCATGTCGGAAAAGACCGTCTAATGAGAAAAATACCTATAAATAGTCGATTTACTCGAAGAAAGACATTGTTCACGTGTGTGTGTTTCAAAAGCATTTC
>VKGM01012165.1:0-11092 GCA_007844875.1 Busseola fusca | reverse complement strand
GATCTCATAATGGTTGATTTTGAAAATTTTTGTATGTAGTAGATTACAAAACTTGTCAAAATCAACCGTTTTGTGATCAATGTCATTGTCATTGTGACACTATTGTAATAGCAGAATAAGGCCCCTGCTTGCTTGCACGTGCTTTGCGTGTCACGTTGCTTGTGACAAAAGCTATACTTGTTGCTTTTGCATCTTTACTATTTATTTATTGTATCAGTTACATTTAGTAAAATAAATAAGTATAATTGTATTACAAAATCAGCAGCCTAATAATTGCGTAACACATTTTCGGCAAATGATTGAGACTAGTTGGTATTGTTTGGACCGCAATCTGTATTCATTGTATTATTTACGTTTTGTGCTGACAAATTTTTCGAAATTTGCTTCAAAATGATGCAGATTCCGATTAATAGTCGCAAACGCAATTAGGGTGCAGATTTGGATACTAACTTATAACTTTTATTGAAACCATTTTATGTGTTTTGTATATTATTGATTTATGACAAACTTTATTGTATTGTATTCAGATATTTCAATTCTATGGCATGTAATATTATGTGACAATAAGTTTGAGCAAGTTATCATTCAGACACAGAAATCTTAACAAGGCAATTGCCCTATTATTAAGATTTCTGTGATTCGGACTAATGATGGTTAGGACAAAAAAAAATATTGGATAAGAAAGTTAGGTGATACAATAGGACCCCAGTACGGTCAAGTACTTCGAAGTCCATGTCGTGAAAAAGTGACAAAACACATGGATAACGAAAGTCCAGAAGGACATCTTGGAGATAAGACTTCGGAAGATGACGCATAAAGCGAAATAAATGACGTCGCATGATTGGGAAAGCCGATAACGCGTAACGGAAAAAGGCGAGGCCAAAGAAGAAGCTAAAATGCATCCAAAATATTATTATCTACTATCGTGCATTGCAAAGTATGCCTACTTGAATAAAACCGTGATAGTACTTTACAAATATAAATTATGGGTAATTCATCTAATTCTACACTCGTGAGTCGTGACTTTCATATCACTGTTTATTGTAGCTGTACGTAGTATTTAGCTTTTCGGAGCAGAAACATCACGAACTTCATTTATTTGCTCATCTAATGATAATTTATTCTCCATGACAGTAGTGAGCTGTTGGGCGCCAACTAAACTAAAATATTTTACACTGAGAATACAAAAAGAAATTAATTTTTGTGCGAATGTTCTTTTGCTAAGATACATATTTCTTGGAGTACCGTCAACCGTGCAGCGTTTTGCAGTAATTTGAAGTTGTTCGACCGAAAACATAAGACAATCGTAAATTCGTAACAGCACGTAATCCAAAGTTTTCTATCCGCAAATGTTAGTTTCAGCATAGATAAATCGGCAATATTAACAATTACGTAACTTAAAAGTTACGATTATCATAACGCTGTAACTAACTATGTAGTTACTATGCATGTTCAGAAAGATGTTCACATAGATTTCGTCACTTTCACGATCGATTTCTCCCAAGCTTTCCACTGTTTGTCTTTACAAGAAGATAGACTTGGATACGTAGATACTAAGTCATTCGCAACACGACTCTGGAACGCTTCGCAAACTACAATTAGGCATTATGCTAAGTGATTTTCTTCTCGAGACTTCATTGAACAAGCTGGTAAGTGATAATAAAGATTAAATTTTCTCTAAGTAATTTTGTGCGTATTATGGAATGAGAAGTAATAGCTGGAATTGGCTTAGAATTTAAAAACAAATTCCTATCCCGAAAGACTTCAGAAACTTGCGTTTCAGCTACCTGCTACCAATTCAAATCTGAATAGTTTTTACCATGATTGCATAGTTTTTAGTAAGGTCAAAGAGGACGAGTAGCTTTGTTTCATCATTTAATAACCGTGACGCTGTAAAACGTTTTTATCAAAGCATTTGCAATTATTAGTAAATGTTTACGAACCTATTAAACTTGTAGGGGTATTCATATTAAAAAACTAAGAAAAGTATCCTCATAAACAGGTGTTTACCACATATCTGTACCGGTTATGATAAAATGACGTTTTTTATGACTTTTTTCTCCACACGAGAAAAATATACATATGTATGTATATAAATATTAATCTTATAAATTAGTGCTTGACCGCGATCCCTGGTAAGCAGCGATGCAGTCGTTGATGGTAAAGCGCACTAGTTTATTATTAGCCTATTCACTCTAGCCTTGAAGACGCTTAAATTGTAATCAGACGGGAAGACCGCCGCAGGAAAATTTTTCCAGTCCTTCGATGTACGTGGTATAAAGGACGAGGCGAAACGTTTCCTCCGGATTGCAGCGGTATCAACAACGTAAGGGTGGATACTCGCCCTACGACGGGTCGTCGATGATGGAACGGTGATGGCGGAATTAAGTCATGTAATTCCCGCGCACATTCTCCAAAATGCATCCTATAGAACACCGAAAGGCTGGCTACCCTACGCCTGTGCTCCAGGCTTTGGAGATTGGTCTTAACCAAATCTGGATCACCAATTAGCCTCTTCGCACGCCTCTCCACCGAGTCCAAAGCTGCTAGGGGGGATTTTGCAGCACCTGCCCATATGTGACTGCAATACTCCACACACGATCGGACCTGTGCCTTGTATAAGAAGCTGAGGAAACTTTGTTCCAATGAATGAACACATTAATTAATGAAGTATCAGAAACACACTAAAATAACGGAGGATAGAAATACATATTCAGTAAACTTGTTTGCTTAATACATTGTGTTTTTAGCCAAGGAAACATTGTATGTACCTAGTTCCCATTGGGTCTAAAATAAGACGCTTCAACAAAAAGTTTACAATCCCATTTTAGTTTAAGATAGAGAAAAGATGCTGAAGGATTGGTCACGTAAGAACCTGTATACGTGTAGCTTTTAAAGCTACCCCTATTATAGAACGAGCAAAAAATTAAGCCGTCCTCGCGCGCAGGTAGAAGACAAGTTGGTTTAGATCACAAAAAAACATGACCCCGACTCGAGAAAAGAAACCAGAAACTGTCGGTGTGTCGTTACAAAAAGTCCGACGCACATAACAAGCAAATTAACCGTGAGATGTTCCAGTTTTTGCAAATTACGCGCTTTCTGTAAAATGTTAAACTGAAGTTTTTGTGTATGTCGATGACTCCTTGGTTGCAAGGGGAGCCCTCAAATAATCCATTTTAAAACGTGGTTTGGCGGTTATCGTTATCGGCCGTAGTTTCTTTATCTCCACGTCTGAGTGCACAGGAGTAGCACGGAACAGTACAGTTACCTACACACTGGTTCGTGCCATTAATACGTGCATATTTATGCGTAACGTGTCTGCTATAACGGTGCCTCGGCAAGGACTCCAAAGAATACGTGCTACGATGATTTTATTGAGTCCATTCCACTACTACTTGTACCTACTTCTTAATGAAACAAGGGAAATGTCGTAAGTCATAAGATTTATTGATGAAGATTGTAGGTAGGTATGCGCTGGCGCTGGCGTTCGATGCAAAACAATCGACAATGAAAAATTCTAAGATGTTAATCAATTGTTTGTGTGGTAGAAGGTGTAAATAGCAGCTGTTCTCCAAGTTTCTTAATTGTTTCAAGATTTCGATGACTTCGACCTTGTAACTTTAATTGGCACTATAAAATAAGACAACCGATAAAATGCTGTTATGTTAATTTTGAAGACTTCGTGGTGACCGATGAGGAAACTGATAAATAAAAAGGTAGTTAGTTTTAAAATAATTTGACCTCAATCTACCTACATATTAATTAAGAGGGTAACAAACTAAAATATCAGTTTTAACTACTTTTTCTCTTTAACTGTCAGGCACAAAAATTAACAGATAAACAAAAATAATGAATGACTAACATATGTTAAAAAAATAATGTTTAATTATTATCAATTCCTTACCTGTATGCTCGTGCGCTTTACTTCAATATAAAGCCAGTTATCCGTCGAAAATGCTATAGCCATTAAAGCAGCAGCCACGATTGCTGTAATGGTCGCTATGGACAAAGTTACCGCTGAACAAGGCATTTTTACAACCTTCAAGAGACAGTAATAGATAGAAGGGGGTTAAAGGGATCACAATCACAACACTTGGTAGCCTAAAAGTTCACCTATACAGCATTTTCGTAAGCACTTAACGAATTGGAGAACACGACAGCACACACACAATATAATAAAAACTCATATGAATGCGGTCATCGCCTGCAGCGTACCGAGTTCGCGCGCGAGACTTCTTGCCTACTTCAATGCACCTTGCCTTGCCGATGCCGCTCTCTTGCGGATGTGAAACTTTCGAAAGCGAAGTAACTCCGCCAAGTGGCGGGAATGCAAATTAAAAAACAGGTTTTGGGATGCCAACGCTAAAAATATTTGACGTGTGGTAATTATTAACAGATTGAGTTGTGAAATTGAAAAGATTAACAATCGTTTTATTGTTTTTTAGATTAATTTAAATTTTATATATTTTAGTAAATAGACTAGACTGTCTGAAAAATATATTATTATTAGGCAAGTTATGTTTCCGTTTCATGTTATCTCAAAGATGAAAGGTGAAATGAAACGCTATCAAATGAGGTTATGCATTTTGACATTAGCTTTCATTCATTATAGTCATTCGGTGATCGCTCGCGACGCTTAGGGACACGGTATACCGATTCTGTACTCACGAGTAGTAACGCAAAAAAAGTATCGTACTCGTAAAAGAATCGACACAAAAGTATCGATACCTCAAAGTATCGAGTACTTTTCTCAGGTACAGATAGCGCCATCCACGACGACCCACCCCACTCTTCTTTTGAATGCTTAAAGAAGTGTGAAACATTCCACTACTATTTTAGTTTCGTCGATTCACAGTAATTACTGATTAGTGGGTGTAATTAGTGAATATCGCCAAAACTAAAACACTTGTGGGATTATAAATAGCGATAATCACTAACGATTAGGAGGGGAGTGGGGCGCGTCTTCGTGGATGGCATTATCTGTAGGGCCTCCATCATATGTCAGCTCGTCAATGTTAGTCAGTAAGTATCGTCCTTACCCACTGTGTCACGTGGAATTTGGAGACCATTCTTATGTCTGAGACACAAGTGCTATTTTTGCACTACTTGGGTTAACTAGACCTAACGCTGTCTGTACCTTCAGTAAAAGAAAAATTGAAAAAATAGTAAATGGTACTTAATCAAAAATATGTATTATAAATCCCATTCCTCCTCCGTACAATCGCTCAAGAAAAGAAGTTTGTCGAGCCATTTTGGCGTTTCTATTTATAAAATGAGATTTTTTTTATGAATGATATGAATGAGTAATTTATTCGTTACGATACCTGTCAAAAAGTACTTGATCGAGTACAAAATTATCGGTATCGAAAGAGAATGTACTCGATACCATAAAGAATCGATACTTTTATCGTGTCCCTCCCTAGCAGTGTTGCCAACTGCACCGTAATTACGGTAAAAACACCGTAATCAGCCAAGATCTACCACCTACCGTAGGATTATAATTACGGTAACAAAATACACCGTAATACGCAATGAGGGTCGTATTTTAAAAAAATTGTAGTTAAATAAGATCATCTATTAAAAGTAATATAATTTTAGCAAGTTTGAATGTTTATTTTCTTTACATTAGGGTATTTTCCTTTTATTCTACCGACAACACTTTTATACGTGAGGAAATCCCCCAATAGCGCGGTACTAGCTTGGAGATATTACGCAAACGAATTGGGTGTTGCTGTATATATTTTAATTACAATGAATACTTAGAGCTTTTTAATTTACCTAGTTTATTTGTATCATAATCTAATAACATTTCATTCATACTTATACTTAACATTACGTATGAGTTTCATGTGTAGTATTGTGTGTGATCTGAGAATATAAAAATATGGAAAGTGATAGCGACAGCGCTACGGATCGAGAAGATAGCCTTACAAGAGTACCGGCTAAGAGAAAGCGTTATTATAAGCAGAAGTTTCGGGAAGAATGGTTGCTGAATAAAGAATATAGTGACTGGTTAAGAAAAGATAATAGGGGCTTATCGAAGGCAACCTGCAATGTTTGCAATACATCTTTCAGTGCCGAAATAAGTGTAATAAAACGCCACAAAGAAGGAAATAAACACGTGAATAATTTAAAGAGGTGTATTGCTTCAACGTCCAAAAAACAACAGTCTATAGTAAGTGTTTTTAAATCCATGTCAACAACTAATGAAAAGCAATTGTTAAAGACTTCAGAAATAAAATTAGCTGCTTTTGTTGCTGAACATAAGATTTCTCATAATGTCATGAATCACTTAGCGGATTTGTTACCAAAGTTGTTCCCTGATTCTCAGATAGCCAAAGATATTAGATTAAAAAGAACTAAAGTTCAAGCTGTGATAAATAACTGTATTGGGGAAACTGAAAAAGAAAACTTGATCAGTGATTTGAAGTCACAAATGTTTTCAATTTTGATAGACGAAAGCACAGATATTGCTGTAGTAAAAACAGTAGCTGTAGTGGTCAGGTATTTTGATCCAATGATTGGTAAAGTGGTCACACGGTTTTGGGATTTAATTCAATTATTCGATGAGAAAACAACAGATCATGTTGCAAATGCCGAAAAACTTTTTAATATTGTTATTGATTCATTTCAAAAGTTTAATATTCCTACGGAAAACATCATAGGTTTTGGCTCTGATGGATGCAACACAATGATGGGGTGTAACAATTCAGTTTCAAGTCGATTTCGTCAACATTGTCCAGGCATAATTGTGATCAAATGCATTTGCCATTCTTTGCATCTTTGCGCTAGTGACGCATGTAAAGAGCTACCACTAAATTGTGAAAAAATGGCGCGAAATATTTATAATTATTTTAAATCCAGTAATAAAAGGCAGAGTGAGTTAAAAGAATTCCAGTATTTTGCTGAGGCGGATGTGCACAAAATTCTTAGACCAGCCCAGACTAGATGGCTGTCTTTAAATGCAGTAGTGCAAAGGATTCTTGAACAATGGGATGTATTACGTCTTTATTTCGATGGCAAATGGCTGGAAGATTCGGAGTGCCACAATATTCATGCATGCTTGAATGATCCCATGATCAAAGCTTACTATTATTTTTTGGCTTGGATGTTGCCAAAATTTACAACATTAAATAGCTGTTTTCAGAGCGAATCTGTTTTAATTACGAAATTACATGGGAAAATGACAGCTTTTTATAAAGAACTATTACTATTAATTTTACACAGAAATTATGTAAATTCTGCTTCAATTGAAACCATAGATCCAATGGTAGAAATAAATCACAAGGACCTGAAAGACATATATCTAGGTTTAGGTGTCCAGAAAGAACTAGATTCTGTTGAAAATGAAGAAAGAAAGTTAACTCTGAGGAAAATGTGTAAGAATTTTATTATCAGAGCTTGTGTTGCCATTCGTAAGCGATACTGTTTTAATGACAAAATTATGTCAGAAATATCAAAATTTGATTTAGAAAGAGTAATTTCCAATGACAGGGAAGAGTCAGTTTCGTCATTATTTTCATTACTGCCCAGAATTTCCCCAACTTCAATCCAACATCAACAAGAACTAGATGATGAGTGGCGGAAGTTGCCCTTATACCAGAAAGATTTGGATTTAAGTCAACCTCCTGACGTATTTTGGCATCAGGTAAGTTTCCAAGTAAATTCGAAGCAAGCTTAATTTATATTAGTTTCTATTGGGTTAGCAGCCTAATCATATTTATTTACTTTTTTCAGGTAGCACAACTGCAAGACCATCGAGAGGAGAATAATGCCCATTTCCAACACTTGCCAAAATTTATGTTAGCTATTTTGTCTCTACCACACTCGAATGCTGAGTGCGAAAGAGTTTTTAGCAGAGTTAACGACATCAAAACAAAAAAACGCAATAAACTCCTTACGAAATCCATCAAGGGAAATCTTTTATCGCAACAGGCCATACATCTTCAAGGAAAAACCTGTATTGATTTTAATCCCACTCACGAGATGATCCAAAAACATAATGTCGATATGTATAAAGACATTGAAACAATTATACTGTCTGATTCTGATTAAAAATATGTTTTTTTTACTCCTAAATAAACAAGGTAATTCTACCGTATTTCAAATATATATTACAAGATGATTTCGGAAAATCTACCGTATTTTTAGAAGAATTCTACCGTCCACTCGATTTCAAACTTGGCAACACTGAGTTCACCTCAAAAGTCCAATACGCACAGACGTGCGCCCGCGTCGTGAGTTTCGCGCCATTCAGTAAACCGTTAAGACTGTGTTTCTTTTATAACTCCCGCCAGAGCGTACGTACGCAACAGGGGTCGACTTCCAGTCTAAACGGATGCAGTTGAATACCAGTATTTTATATGGAGCACCTGCCTATCTGACCTTCACAACCCAATTACTGGATAATACGATAACCCTTGGTAAGACTGGATGTCAGACTTTCGGGCTTCTGACGACCCGTAACGACTGTCAAAGATCCACGAATGACAGCCGGGACCAACGGCTTAACATGCTTTCTGAGGCACGGAAAGTCATGCTATGTAAAGATGGTCACCCATCCACGGATCAACCGCGGCAAGCGTAGCTTAACCTAATCGGTCGACCCGTGCGGCTGTTATTACTAAGCCACAAGCCCCCAACTATAAAATAATTAATAACAGTTAACACTCTAGCCCTGGGACATCTTTAGGGTTCCGTATACAAACTGTAAAAGCGGGACCCTATTAACAAGACTCCACGGTCCATCTTCAACAGGTCTCATGAACTGTGATAGCTAAACAGTTGATATTTTCACAGATGCAGTTGGTATTTCTATTGCCGCTATAACAAAAAGTACTAAAAACATCTAACTTTTTTTTTTATTTGAGATTATTTGGTAACGATACTATGCGGGCAGCGTAGGACCGGTTGTTGTGGAAAGCCTTGGGGGAGGCTTTTGTCCAGCAGTGGACCTCAATAGGCTGAAAAGAAGAAGAATACCATAAAGTTTGTGTTGAATTTTTGATACCATCCACCCGCGGGGATCTGCATTACTATCAAGGACAGTTTCGTGCCAATTTTTAAACTATTTATTTTGATTAAAAAATGCACTTTTCTATTTTAATAAAACAGTTTATTTTATTACATTAACAGGCGGATAACAACTTGTAATAACCGCTGTACTGTTTAATGTGATAATCGAATCGCAACTCTGTATATAATCAAGTTGACAGATTATCAGATTTATTCAATATGCTTGTAGGGAGTGTCACATTGGGTCATACGTAAGTAACATAACATAACATCCTGCGACATTAATTTATTGGGGGAAGTAAAGTGCTTTCTGTACCAATGAAGCGTTATCACCTAGCAGAGACCATTCACTCGTCGTTTCTTATAAACAGCATCCGCTTTTATAACAAGTTGCCAATGCTGGTCAAAGAACTCAGCGATGGAAAGTTCAAAACCCTCATCAAACGTGTTCTTATAAAAAAGCCAAGATTAAAGACTATGTTGAAGACAAGGTAGTTTGGCAATGATTCCTTCTGTACATGTGGCTTCCCTGGCATCTCATGAACGGCATAACTGCTTGAATGTCTATTAACTGCTCTCAAATTACTGCATCACTGCTTACCATCAGGCGGGATCGTGGTCAAGCACTAGTATATATATATTTTTTAACGTTATAAACTAGCGCCATCCCGCCTGATGGTAAGCAGTGATGCAATCGTTGATGGTAAAGCACACTAGAAACATAACATAAAACAACAACACAAAACAAACAACAACATTAAAATTTCATATTTTGTAAATGTGAGGATTTTATAAGCCATAATAGACTTCACATCCTGTAGACCATTTCTTATTTTATCAAGTACTTGGTAGGTACTGGTTGGCAGGCCTATGCTATCCTCCCATAACCACTGTAATTTGAAAACATTGTCAAACCCAATTATTTTTAAAAGAGTAACCATGGAGTTTCTTTCCTGCTCTTCTCCATAGGAAACGTCATTTGGAACCGTGCACCTAGCTTATGTCGTTTCATAAGTGCCCATGTTGGTTTATGTGGAATAAATATATTGGTTCTGGTTTTTGACCCTTAAATCATTACCTCGACTCCCTCTTCTCTCCAATCACTGCCAGAAGTTTCTAAATCCGCATAAATAAAGTTTATTACAACTGTTCTTTAGCAATTCACTTTCCAATTACCCACGAAACGATAAAAAAGACAGAAACCGGAACTGCCATACATTCTGCCGAAGCATTGAACGTCGGACCCCGAGCCCCGAAGTTGCTCGGTAAATCACGGCGCACAAGATTTATATTACAACTTTGTTTGCACCTGTTGGTGTACCGACTTCTCTTATTTGATGCACAAACAGAAACGTCTTTTTGAAGGCAGTGATCGACTGTTTTGGCAAAAGTTTTGATTGGATTCATTGCTGCGGCTGCTTGTAACTTTTGGGTCATGTAAATCTGCCGTGTCTTAATTTAGATGCTGGTGTGAATCAAGGTGACTATTTCAATGATGAATCATAAATCAATTTATCTAGGAACTAGGTAAATGTAGGTTTAATATTCGTACTGGAATCTGGAACTAGTTAAGAGGTTTGGAACAATACCCAATACCTTGTTAGAGAGACCGTTCTCTAAATGATATACTTAAAAGAGATAAAGCATTCACCGTACTGCAATTTGGTTGCGATTTATTATAAATGATTTATTTTCTGTAAGTTGGTTTTTACAAACACTTTTACAAATTAAGGTTTTTTTTTACCTAGATGACTAGGTGTTTCCTATCTGACTATTCTGAGAAAAAAGGCCGAAACAAACTCAGAGGTCACAATGTCTTTTAAAGTCCAGAGATAATCTTAGTCAGATCAAATGAAGACCATGTAAAATCGATGTCTAAGATGGTTTTTTGAGGAAAGAACCACACAGGTTGAGAGGATCCGTCCAGTCAGTGCACCCATTTGTCAGAAATCGTGCAGCTCAATATTCAAAACTTAAGGTGCTCAAGGATTCGACGAACAATACCAAAGAAAGGACATTTGGGTAGGCCACATAAATTACTCAAACTACCACGACAAAAACTAACAGAATATACAAC
>VKGM01012146.1:0-12185 GCA_007844875.1 Busseola fusca | reverse complement strand
TTTTCATGGTACCTACAGACAAAATATCTCGTGGCCCTTATTTTGTTTTGAGTAGTATACAAAGGTAAGAGTTGTTTTTAATTCGTGCGTCAAGCAAGGGAAACAATAACGTATCATTAAATGATGACCTGATTGTTGGACCTAAGTTACAACAAGATCTGAGCCATATATTAATGAGATGTAGAAACCATAAAATATGTCTAACAGCAGATATTATAATATTTTATAGAATGGTTCGAGTAGCAGATGAAGACACTGATTTTCAAAGGATAGTTTGGAGATTTAATCCATCTGAAGATATACAGCATTATAAGCTTGTGAGGCTGACATTTGGTACAGTATGTGCGCCATACTTAGCAGTTAAGTGTTTACAAAGATTAGCTGAGTTAGAGGAAACAAAGTACTCACTAGCTGCAAAGGTAACAAAACAAGATTATTATATGGATGACTTGATGTCGGGTGCTGAGACTGTAAGTGAAGCCTTAGAAATACACTATGAGATGAATGAGTTAATGAAGTCAGGTGGGTTCGAACTTCAAAAGTGGAACAGTAACAATCAAACATTTTTAAATCATATTGGTAAGAGTGGAGAACACACCGGTGATCATAAAACCCCTATAAAACTAAATAAATCCATGAAGGTACTCTGAGTAAATTGGTGCCAGAAAACTGATAATTTTGAGTATTTGCTTAACTTACCTGAGTCTAAAGAGCCGTGCTCTAAACGACAAGTACTGTCTGTAATAGCTAGGTTGTATGATCCGTTGGGTTGGATTGCGCCTGTTGTAGTAGTTGCTAAAATATTTATACAGAAACTTTGGAAGTCAAAAATAGAATGGGACGAAAGCTTATCAGAGGACTTACTTACAAATTTGTTAACATATAGAAGTAACCTAATCGATTTAAATGAGCTTACAATTCCGAGATGGTTAAATGTTGCTCGCAGTTCTTAAACTGAATTACATGTCTTTTCAGATGCTTCAAAATCTGCCTTTGCAACTGCAGTTTACATACGAGTTGTTGATGATTCAAATAATATACATCTACATTTAGTAACTGCAAAGACCAAAGTTGCACCGATTGATAAGGAAGTTTCGATTCCACGGCTAGAGTTATGTGGGTCAACATTGGCAGCTAAACTGATTTTTGAAGTATCGCAGGTAATGGAGATACCTAAGAAAGATTTATATGCTTGGACAGACTCCACTGTACTAGCATGGCTCAAAGGAGGTTCAAGTAGATGGACGACTTCATCAGTAACCGGGTTTCCACCATTTTGAAAATTTTAGATGTAGAGCAGTGGGGTCATGTGTCTACAGATGCAAATCCCGCGGACTGTGCTTCGCGAGGCTTAAAACTACAGGAGTTGAAAAACCATTCGTTGTGGTGGAGAGGACCTAAATGGCTGGCAGAAGCAGACATACAAAGGGACAATACACTGGCTATAGATACACATGACGAGGAGAAAATCAAGTCATTAATTGTTTCATCTAATATTTTTTTTGTTTTTTTTATCTTATAAACTAGTGCTTGACGGCGATTCCGCCTGATGGTAAGCAGTGATGCAATCACTTGGTGGTAAAGCGCGCTAGTTTATTATTAGCCTAACAAACGAATATGAACGAGTTATGTATTTCTTTAAGGTTTTCATCATTATTGAGGTTATTAAAGGTAACTTTCTATATAAGAAAGTACCTAAGATATAAGATAACTGTTACATACTGCAGGAGAATTTTGAATTTAAAATGACCTGAAAATGAAAGACCGAGTTCACCTAAATTTATTACTTCAAACGAATTGAATGAAACGTTAATGACCTTCATTAAACTAATTCAAGAACGTGAGTTTTCGGTTGAAATTAAACAGTTGACGACCCGAGACTGTGTAGCTAAGAAAAGCCCGTTGAGAACTTTTTGTCCTATTTTAGATGAAAAGGGGATATTAAGAGTTGTTGCATATTCCAAGCAGACACGAGTTATGATACGAGACATCCGATAATTATGCCTGCTAAACATTATTTTACCATGCTCATAATTGTCGATGCACATCACAAAACTTTACATGGAGGTCCACAGGTTATGCTAAATTTTTTGAGAACAAAATACTGGATCCTACGAGCGAAAGAGCGTGTTAAGAACTGTTTTAGAGAATGTGTCGTTTGTTTAAGATACTCCACAAAAAAGTCGATACCATTAATGCGTCTGCTTCCAGAGGCAAGATTAAAACCAAGCAAACCATTTAAGTCTACCGGAGTAGATTACTGTGGTCCGGTGAGTATCCGGTTCTCACCTGGCAGCCAAGTCATATAAAGGCTACATTTGCCTTTTTGTGTCTATAGTGACACGAGCAGTACACCTGGAAGCCGTTACTGACTTGACTGCCAAGGCCTTTATCGCAGCTTTCAAGCGTTTTACTGCTAGAAGAGGCCACTGCCAAGACTTGTTCAGCGATAACGGCACCAATTTTATTGGTGCGGATAAACAATTAAGAGATATGTTGAACAGTGCCAAATCGGCCCTTCCTAAGGAAATAGCGGAGTTGCTGACTTTAGAGCGAACAACATGGCACTTTATACCGCCCCACGCGCCCAATTTCGGTGGGCTGTGGGAAGCTGGCGTTCGAAGTACCAAAACACATTTACGTAAGGTAGTCAGTAATACTACACTTACCTACGAAGAGATGACGACTGTTTTAACACAAATAGAGGCGTGTTTAAATTCCCGACCTATAACGTTACTTAGTGACGATCCCAATGACCCACTACCTTTGACACCTGGCCATTTTTTAGTTGGTGAGCCATTATTAAATATTGCGGATGAGAATTATTCAAAATGTAATGTAGTAGGATTAGACAGATGGCGGCTTACACAAAAAATTGTAAATGATTTTTGGAATAGATGGTCCAAAGAATATCTTGTAAGTCTTAGCCATAGGTATAAATGGAATTCAAAATGTACTGAACCAGAAATTGGTGATATTGTTGTTTTAAAAGAGGATAACATTCCTCCTGCTAAATGGATTCTTGGTAGAATTACCCAGAAACATATGGGTCCTGACAAGGTAACACGTGTTGTATCCGTGAAATGTAAGACTGGTCAATATAAGCGTCCAGTTAACAAAATTTGTGTTATCACTAAATAATAGTTCTGATTGCAGCACAGTTTAGTCATAATTTATTTTATTGCCCACGTGTACCTTTTGCATTGTATGCAGCACTAGTACAGTAAGGATTTGGTTTACCAGTTAGCAGAGTTTGTGGTTAAATGTTCTAAACTCATGTTAGTTAATTGATAACATATGACAAATAATCAACGCATTTCATGAATAAGTATATGTATTTAATTTTGTCAAAATGAGTTACTATTATTTTCATTTGTTGTCAATCACAGAGAACCATGGTGGGCGGTTCTATTTCTTTTTGTGTGAAAGACATTGTATGATTGTATGTCATACCAAACATGCTTTTATACAGATATCACTATCTTGAATTTAATATTTCTTGTTATGTTTTTTAATACCACAACGTGAAGTTTATAGGTATCTAGGTATACTGTGTTAAATTACTAACCTACTGGTTTTAATGTTGTAAGAATTTAGTTTTTTTTATTTCATGTTTTTTTTCGAATTTGTGTTATCTGGCTTAGAGGAAGTAAAGAACTATGTTCTTTGGTGGGCGGAGTGTCCAATTAGTTATGAATGTGCCTAAATATCTATTACATCTACCTACATAATGTATACAGTCCACTAGTAACAAGTTTGTTTTTTAGTACAAATATAACGAGCAAAGGAATAGCACGTTGTTTCTGTTTAATAACCCTGTCAAACAATAAGCAACCTTAAATAACTAAACATATGGTCCATAACGAGCCGGATAGTGTCACCGTTGATCGAGTTTACCGGTCGCCGCGAGAACAAAGAACGCATTTCCATAGACAAACATTCGCCGGTGATCGCTAATGTGAAAAAATGAGAAAACAATACGAGTTAAAACAAGTTATTACGGCGACAATTTTGAGTCAATAAAATAAGAAAACTATAGTTATTTTACGAGTGCATCCTGTTAATTACGAGACAACTTGAACTATCTGTGATATTAAAAGGTTATTTTGCTAACTATAAAAGTGAGTGTGTATTGGGGTTATAAAAGTTACGCGTCCTATCGAACAAGTACAATGGAGAAACGTATTGCATTACAAGAAGAGTTGATGAACAACTTGAAGAAAGCTGAACGGAATTTTAAGAAAACTCCGAAAGAAAGAATAAAGAAATGTTATATAGAAACAAGATTGGAGGTACTTGAGTTACAATATTCGGAATTTAAAGATGTACATAAGGCTATTCTTTCTGAGGCTTCCAAGGATAAGAAGGAAACTTATTTCACCGAAGGCTTTTACGAACAATTTGAAGAACTGTACGTTCAGTACAAAACTAGTTTACGAGAAATGTTGCAGCCATTACTAATACCGTCAGTTGATGTTTCTCACTCGCAAATTCATACGACGGCAAATATTAACGAGATTATTGATGTGAAGCTACCACGAATCACGCTACCCACGTTTGGAGGAAAGTATGAGGAATGGCAAACGTTTTATGATATGTTCTCATCACTAATTCACAATAACAAAGCCATTACGTCCGTACAAAAATTACATTACCTAAAAAGTAATTTGTCAGGAGAACCATTGAATCTGTTGCGGAATTTTTCAACCACTGACGCAAATTATGAGGAGGCGTGGAATCAATTGGTGAAACGGTACAATAACAAGCGTTACAACTGTAATGTTATTATGAGTAATCTGATTTCGCTTAAGAAAATATCTACAGAGTCAGCACATGCAATAAAACAGTTACTGGACACGACATCGACTTGTATGAAGTCTCTTCAAGGTATCGGCATCAAGACGGATACCTGGGATGAGATTATTGTGTATCTGACCGTCGCAAAGTTGGACACAGAATCAATAAAACAGTGGGAACAATATCTAAATACGATTTCTAGCGATGAATTGCCCACGTGGTCACAGTTGAGAGACTATTTAGAATACAGGTTTCGGTCCTTAGAAATGATTGATTCCACTACTCAACGATCAGCACAAGCAGTAAAGCCTGCGCAGAAGACGAAGACATTTCACACTTCAGTTGAAAATAAACCTAAATCTACAGATGTTGATTGTGCAATGTGTCATGAGAATCATTATATTTACCACTGCAAACGTTTCGGAGATATGGCACCAAAGGCAAGACAGGAGTTTGTGCAAAATAAGAGATTGTGTTTCAACTGTCTGTCACCTACACATTCAGTTGTTAAGTGTCGTCTGTCATTGAGCTGCAGGAAATGTGGAAGAAGACACCACACTTTGCTACATTTCGAGCGAGAACGGAGCGAGGGTAATAAACCAGCAAGTGAGGTAACAGTGTCACCGAGTGAACAACACGAGAACCCTAGCACATCACGAGGTGATACCCACATCACTACTACGTTTACTAGGGAGGAGCTGCAGCCTACCAGAGTGCTGCTCGCCACGGCTAGAATTAAGGTATTTAATTCAAATGGTTGTAAACAAAATGTTCGAGCTTTATTAGATCAAGGGTCACAGGCCTCGTTAGTTACACAGGCTACTGTTCAGTTACTTGGGCTAACACGCATACCGGTAAACGGCTTTGTGTCAGGGCTAGGAGATGGTCATACGAGGATAAAATACAGAGTTTCACTTCAAGTGGAATCACGCCATAATCCAGCAACTTTAATCCAAGTTAACGCTTATGTAATGCACTCTTTGACGTCCTTACTTCCCACAACTAATTTGGAGTCACATGAGTGGGTTGAAATTGATAATTTACCTTTAGCTGATCCTACATACACAACACCAGGTAAGATCGATATACTACTAGGTGCGGAAGTGTATGGAGATATATTGCTTGATGGTATTATTAGACAAACAAATGGTAATTTAATCGCACAAAACACAGTTTTTGGGTGGATTATTTCAGGGAAAGCATCAAAAGGATATAATTTGTTAGCGGAAAGTAACCTTACTAGTATGCATGTACATTTAGATGATAATGATTTACTTAAGCAATTTTGGGAAATGGAAAACGAGCCAAACATTTTAAAAAAGGAAATAACTAAAAGCGAGAAAATATGTGAGGATTTTTTTGATCTAACTACAACTAGAGACAATAACGGGAGATTTATAGTAAGATTACCTTTTGCCACAGATGATCCGAAGTGTCAGTATGGACATTCAAGGCAGAGAGCTATCAGAATGTTAGAGAGTTTAGAGAGAAGACTATTACGTGATCCGCAGTTGAGAATTGAGTACAATAAAGTGTTTAAAGAATATTTAAGTTTAAATCACATGATCAAAGTGAGTGAGAATGAGATAGAGAATCAACGTGCTGTCTATCTTCCTCACCACGCAGTGGTGAGAGAAGATAAGGATACTACAAAGGTAAGAGTTGTTTTTAATGCGTCAAGCAAGGGAAGCAATAACGTGTCATTAAATGATGACCTGATTGTTGGACCTAAGTTACAACAAGATCTGAGGCATATATTAATGAGATGGAGAAACCATAAAATATGTCTAATAGCAGATATTATAAAATTTTACAGAATGGTTCGAGTAGCAGATGAAGACACTGATTTTCAAAGGATAGTTTGGAGATTTAATCCATCTGAAGATATACAGCATTATAAGCTTGTGAGGCTGACATTTGGTACAGCATGTGCGCCATACTTAGCAGTTAAGTGTTTACAAAGACTAGCTGAGTTAGAGGAAACAAAGTACTCACTAGCTGCAAAGGTAACAAAACAAGATTATTATATGGATGACTTGATGACGGGTGCTGAGACTGTAAGTGAAGCCTTACAAATACACTATGAGATGAATGAGTTAATGAAGTCAGGTGGGTTCGAACTTCAAAAGTGGAACAGTAACAATGAAACATTTTTAAATCATATTGGTAAGAGTGGAGAACACACCGGTGATCATAAAACCACAATAAAACTAAATAAATCTATGAAGGTACTCGGAGTAAGTTGGTGCCAGAAAACTGATAATTTTGAGTATTTGCTTATCTTACCTGAGTCTAAGGAGCCGGTCACTAAACGACAAGTACTGTCTGTAATAGCTAGGTTGTATGATCCGTTGGGTTGGATTGCGCCCGTTGTAGTAGTTGCTAAAATATTTATACAGAAACTTTGGAAGTCAAAAATAGAATGGGACGAAAGTTTATCAGAGGACCTACTTACAAATTGGTTAACATATAGAAGTAAACTAATCGATTTAAATGAGCTTACAATTCCGAGATGGTTAAATGTTGCTCGCAGTTCTAAAACTGAATTACATGTCTTTTCAGATGCTTCAAAATCTGCTTTTGCAGCTGCAGTTTACATAAGAGTTATTGATGATTCGAATAATATACATGTACATTTAGTAACTGCAAAGACCAAGGTTGCACCAATTGATAAGGAAGTTTCGATTCCAAGACTAGAGTTATGTGGGTCAACTTTGGCGGCTAAACTGATTTTTGAAGTATCGCAGGTAATGGAGATCCCTAAGAAAGATTTATATGCTTGGACAGACTCCACTGTAGTACTAGCATGGCTCAAAGGAGGTTCAAGTAGATGGACGACTTTCGTCAGTAACCGGGTTTCCACCATTTTGAATATTTTAGATGCAGAGCAGTGGGGTCATGTGTCTACAGATGCAAATCCCGCGGACTGTGCGTCGCGAGGCTTAAAACCACAGGAGTTGAAAAACCATCCGTTGTGGTGGAGAGGACCTAAATGGCTGGCAGAAGCAGACATACAAAGGGACAATACACTGGATATAGATACACATGAAGAGGAGAAAATCAAATCTTTAATTGTTTCATCTAATATGAACGAGTTATGTATTTCTTTAAGGTTTTCATCATTATTGAGGTTATTAAAGGTAACCTCATACTGCAGGAGAATTTTGAATTTAAAATTACCTAAAATTGAAAGACCGAGTTTACCTAAATTTATTACTTCAAACGAATTGAATGAAACGTTAATGAACTTCATTAAACTAATTCAAGAACGTGAGTTTTCGGTTGAAATTAAACAGTTGACAACCCGAGACTGTGTAGCTAAGAAAAGCCCGTTGAGAACTCTTTGTCCGTTTTTAGATGAAAAGGGGATATTAAGAGTTAGTGGTCGCATAACCCAAGCAGACACGAGTTATGATACGAGACATCCGATAATTATGCCTGCTAAACATCATTTTACCATGCTCATAATTGTCGATGCACATCACAAAACTTTACATGGAGGTCCACAGGTTATGCTAAATTTCTTGAGAACAAAATACTGGATCCTACGAGCGAAAGAGCGTGTTAAGAAGTGTTTTAGAGAATGTGTCGTTTGTTTAAGATACTCCACAAAAAAGTCGATACCATTAATGGGTCTGCTTCCAGAAGCAAGATTAAAACCAAGCAAACCATTTAAGTCGACCGGAGTAGATTACTGTGGTCCGGTGAGTATCCGGTTCTCACCCGGTAGAGGAGCCAAGTCATATAAAGGCTACATTTGCCTTTTCGTGTGTATGGTGACACGAGCAGTACACCTGGAAGCCGTTACTGACTTGACCGCCAAGGCCTTTATCGCAGCTTTCAAGCGTTTTACTGCTAGAAGAGGCCACTGCCAAGACTTGTTCAGCGATAACGGCACCAATTTTATTGGTGCGGATAAACAATTAAGAGATATGTTGAACAGTGCCAAATCGGCCCTTCCTAAGGAAATAGCGGAGTTGCTGACTTTAGAGCGAACAACATGGCACTTTATACCGCCACACGCGCCCAATTTCGGTGGGCTGTGGGAAGCTGGCGTTCGAAGTACCAAAACACATTTACGTAAGGTAGTCAGTAATACTACACTTACCTACGAAGAGATGACGACTGTTTTAACACAAATAGAGGCGTGTTTAAATTCCCGACCTATAACGTTACTTAGTGACGATCCCAATGACCCACTACCTTTTACACCTGGCCATTTTTTAGTTGGTGAGCCATTATTAAATATTGCGGATGAGAATTATTCAAAATGTAATGTAGTAGGATTAGACAGATGGCGGCTTACACAAAAAATTGTAAATGATTTTTGGAATAGATGGTCCAAAGAATATCTTGTAAGTCTTAGCCATAGGTATAAATGGAATTCAAAATGTACTGAACCAGAAATTGGTGATATTGTTGTTTTAAAAGAGGATAACATTCCTCCTGCTAAATGGATTCTTGGTAGAATTACCCAGAAACATATGGGTCCTGACAAGGTAACACGTGTTGTATCCGTGAAATGTAAGACTGGTCAATATAAGCGTCCAGTTAACAAAATTTGTGTTATCACTAAATAATAGTTCTGATTGCAGCACAGTTTAGTCATAATTTATTTTATTGCCCACGTGTACCTTTTGCATTGTATGCAGCACTAGTACAGTAAGGATTTGGTTTACCAGTTAGCAGAGTTTGTGGTTAAATGTTCTAAACTCATGTTAGTTAATTGATAACATATGACAAATAATCAACGCATTTCATGAATAAGTATATGTATTTAATTTTGTCAAAATGAGTTACTATTATTTTCATTTGTTGTCAATCACAGAGAACCATGGTGGGCGGTTCTATTTCTTTTTGTGTGAAAGACATTGTATGATTGTATGTCATACCAAACATGCTTTTATACAGATATCACTATCTTGAATTTAATATTTCTTGTTATGTTTTTTAATACCACAACGTGAAGTTTATAGGTATCTAGGTATACTGTGTTAAATTACTAACCTACTGGTTTTAATGTTGTAAGAATTTAGTTTTTTTTATTTCATGTTATTTTTCGAATTTGTGTTATCTGGCTTAGAGGAAGTAAAGAACTATGTTCTTTGGTGGGCGGAATGTCCAATTAGTTATCAATGTGCCTAAATATCTATTACATCTACCTACATAATGTATACAGTCCACTAGTAACAAGTTTGTTTTTTAGTACAAATATAACGAGCAAAGGAATAGCACGTTGTTTCTGTTTAATAACCCTGTCAACCAATAAGCAACCTTAAATAACTAAACAGTAGGGATAAAATGAAAAAAAAATCACTCCCACTTTACCTGTAGGATACCTGTAGCTTTGCTGTAGCTGTACCTGTAGGTACTCTAATAAAACATTTTTTTTTTTTTCACTTTATATTTAACCACTTTGTCGGCGTGATTGATATGTACATATTGGTACCAAATTTCAGCTTTCGAGTGCTCTCTGAGATTATCCGCGGACAAACAGACAGACAGACTTGGTGAAACTATAAGGGTTCCTAGTTGACTACGGAACCCTAAAAATATATATAACTTACTGGAACCACATCTGATTATGGCTAGATAAGCCGATTGTAGATTGCATAAGCAGAAAAAAATATGGTTTTAGGGTTGTCGATATTTCTCTACAGGATTTATTGTACAGACAGCGGAGTCTCGTAATAGGGTTCCGTTTTTACCCTTCGATTACGGAACCCTGAAATAGAGACGTCGCCAACAGTCCCGCGGCGCCCCACACTTACGTCGAACTGCAGTGGCGCGAGGCTCCCGGGACGACGCCCGCCCAGCTCGAAGCTCGGGAAGGCGCCTCGCCCGGTCAGCAGCACGCCCTCCATTATAGTCAAGTTATTTCTGCACAAACAACGCATACGTACGTTATGACGAGTAGTCATTTGTACCTGCGGTAGTTCACAAGTTCTGTTCTTAGTTCATAATACCTTATGTACTACACCTGCTCGGAAAGTATAGACTTGGAAAAATTGCGCTCAGTTTAGTTAGTTCTTAATGAAAAACAACAATACAAAAACAAAAAAAAAAATTATGATAGACAACAGCAAGTTCAAATAAATTATGTCATTGACTTGGTTTAAAAGCAAAAATTGGTCTGCCACAAGCCTCGAGCCTCAATTTTGGGTCCTTTCAGTGTATATATATATATATATATGATCTACTCCGTTTATTAAAAAATCAACCATAAATGGTGTTATTTGACTGAAAGAGTACTGTTGGTCTATGATTCCGTGCCACCGAATCGAGATAATGACGAAACTATCAGTCGGCCATCGCCGTCACACATATACATACCGTGAATAGCATAATATTGTCAAATATTCATTTGTTTCACCTTATTATATAAGTACGCACAACAGTAGTTGCTTTTCTTATTTTTTTTTTATTGTTATAAAGTAGTGTTGACTGCGATCCCGCCTGATGGTAAGCAGTAATGCAATCGTTGATGGTAAAGCGCATTAGTTTATTATGAGCCTATTCACTCTCGGCTTGAAAAGACTCAAATTATAGTCAGACGGAAAAAAGAATTGCAACTAGATAACGAAAAAAAAAAAAACGCTCGAAAAAAATAAGAACACAATTCCAATCCAATCCATTCTTTAACGCGTTGTGCATAAGACATAATTTTCAAAATACACTGTAGACTGTAACCTCTGTCCGCCGCCGCTCGCCTATACTATTTTTTTTTTTGTAGTAAAACATATCAAATCAACGATTGCATCACTGCTTACCATCAGCCGGGATGGCGGTCAAGCACTAGTTTATAACAATTAAAAAAAAAAATTGAAATATATGTATCTATAAAATCTATTTAACTATAAGTTGACAAAGTTTGCGCACTGAATAAAAAGTTTTCCTGTATATAATTCCATGGGGAACATCATTCTGCGACATTGGCATAGATGAATCCTGTATTTCATCTATGCCAATGTCGCAGAATGATGTGGAATTTTGAGACAAGGCTGTAAGGGTAGGTGTTTTAGTAATGGTGGCTTACAGGAACACGGTCCTACGAGACTGTCTTAAACTTTTTATGGTTCAGCATTAACAATCCAAATAAAAAGTATAGTCGTTAAGAAACTGGGCAATATTCATATAATTTTGATCCGTTTTCCTGTAGCTACCTACAATGGTTAAGTTACCTGCATTATCTTTTGTCTCAAAAATCCACCTCGTATAGATTGCCCCGGGTCCGTAACGCAGTTTCTGAATGAGCAGACAAGAATAATCCTTATGGTGACGAAAGTATAAGCGCAACGGTCAGGCACGACGGAGGCTCACCTGAGGTAGAGGTAGGCGGCGAGGTGAGCGGCCTGGTGCGGTGTGAAGCTGAGCGTGAGCTCCAGCTC
>VKGM01012141.1:0-15684 GCA_007844875.1 Busseola fusca | reverse complement strand
GGGACCGACACTCTCAGCACTGGATCAGAAGCAGGACAGGCCTGCTGGGCAGGAGGGATGCATGCAGAACACGGCGGCGATCGTAGCACGTCGGGTAGCAACTCGGATTAGTTGCAGTGGTAGGAATCAGGGTCGCGTCTCCGGGTGCAGTGGTAGGAATCAGGGTCGCGCCTCCGGGTGCAGTGGTAGGAATCAGGGTCGCGTCTCCGGGTGCAGTGGTAGGAATCAGGGTCGCGTCTCCGGGTGCAGTGGTAGGAATCAGGGTCGCGTCTCCGGGTGCAGTAGGAACTGTACAATATTAAGGCACTTTAAATCAGTCGTAGGAAGAACTGGACAATAATTCAGAATGATACCTTCACCACTTTTTTAGACAGTTTCGACCTCAGGTCTCCGCAGCCGTATCAGAACTGGTCAGCTCCCCCCATGGGTTTTCATGACAAATTCTCGAACATTTTTGAATTAAAAATAGAACCTCTTTGAAGCCAGCTATAAAGCAGATTATTAAAGAGGTTTTAATGTCTATCCGCTAAACAGAGCAAGCCATCAATAATTTCGTAAATGAGGCTTGTCAGTGTCAGCGTTGTCAAAATCTCGTAAACAATGTTTACGAAGTATTTTAAATATAATATTAAATTAGCTCGATTGAAACTATCGTTACAGTATTGAAAGCAACATGATTTGAAATGTGTATGAACATGAATGAAACGCTTACCGTAGCGTCTCGATAAAGTAAATGATAATGTGAGTATGAGTACGTACGTATAACGCTACAAAATGTGTTATTGATTCTGTATAATATCATTAACCATAAATATCGACAGGGCGACACGATTCCCGCCTTACTTCCCGCAATGTCCTTCGATTTATTTAATCGAGTATAAAATATTTAAGGTAAGTACTGCAAATGTAAATGAGTCTTTTTCTAGATTGACGTCCTATCAACTTTGAACCTAATTTAATTTTGATACTTGTTGATACAACATTGTATTACACTATTATTACATTAAATGGTAAAATATGTTGAGCCTGGGTATATTTGAGTGCAGTTTCAGACTCAACATAGAAATCGATTTTTCCGTTTGAAGTTAGCTACCTACCACATTACTAAATTATTATTATTTTGTGTACTCTATACAGACGCACAAATAAATTTTCAGTACCTTTAGTCACTCTTTTTTAAAACTTTTGGCTGTCAAGTAAAAAATAAATCCTTCGATGGTACCCCACATGTTCGCCTCCTTCTGCGAAGCAGTAATGCTCGCAAAGAGGGAGGCGGCTCGCGAGAGGGAGAGGCAGTCGCGGCGCCCTCTCGTCCCTAGCCGCCGCGGGAGACGCCCTGGTCGTCGGGAGATGGCACCAAACTCCCAGCCACCGTAGGTGCGGGCCTGCGGGCGGCGAGCGATGGGTAGCTTGCCGCCCGGTAGGGACCAGGCCCGGGTCGACGGCGGGTCGTGTACCGCGCGTGCCTCGAAGAGATGCAGTCAGCATAGCGTGGGGTCCTTAAGGACCGATGCCTGCCCCAGGGCCGTGGAGCGTATCAAAGAGTAACCGGGGTCCCTAGGGCGCATAGGCAGGTGAAGGAGCAGGGGTGGGTTTTAGTCAGTAAAAGTCTGACACACCCTTCCGCTCCGCCCAGAGCGGGAGAGGTAATTTGATGATTTCAAAAAAAAAAAAAAAAACTCCACACATGTTGAACTTTGTGTCCAATATTTCAATATTTTTCATTGCTCACAATCACAAGATGCTTTGTCCTAGAATTAGAAATGGAACGTATTTACGAAGATCTTCGGCTTACAGATTAATTTACATAATTTAAATACATGTCTACCGGAGCACCAGATTTGTTTCCGATTTACGTACATTACCATAATCACTTATAAAATAACTGAGATCATCCCTAACTGTTTGAAAATTTGTTTTTTGTGGAGCGTTATAAGGTTTTGTATATATAATCGTAGGCGTGAAGCCTTGTATCTGTAGAGAGCATACAAATGTTAAAACTATGGTAGAGAGAATCTATTCAAGTGTACATAGGTGACATGTGTCGTTGGGGAGGCGGTGGTCGGTGGGCCACGGTGAGGATTATCGTCCCTGACGCATTCATTATTCAGCGGCGAATGGCGATCGGAACCAACGCGCCGACGTGTTCGCATATTCCATTCATTCGCTCCTTTTGCCAATTCACTCTTTAACACCTTCTTACGGTTCGATTCATGAGCTGAATAAAATAACGAAACCTCATGTGAGAAGATTGAATGCTCAACACGTCGAGCTAGTAATACTAATAGCAACTTTAAAAGCGTATACGGATTTTGTTATAATTAAGTTAAACGAAACTGGCAAACGGGCTCCAGCTTTATTTCAAGAGCCTTTTCATTTTCTTCTGTTCCCAAATTAATTACCACATTATTTCATTCCGAGTACCATTAAATCATCTACTTACATACCACCCACGCGCTAGGCGAAGTATTAATAAATTAAGTTTGAAAATCCTAATCAAAACTCAATTACTATCGTTCTTGGCTCTTAGACCTTCACAAAGTGCCCTTATACAAGAAAGGGACCAAGGTCAATATTTCCATATTAATCATAGTGGACAGGCTCCTTGGTAACCGCTGTACGTTATTATTATCCACAGATACTACTTGTCCGGTCGATTTAATCAAACAATCCTCCATAAAAACTCCTAGAAATAAGGTATTGCAAAAACTGAAGTTGCTTTTCTTAACAACTACAAGAGAGATGGCACAGAACTAAGAGACATAAAGAACCAGCGAAGCCATGCAGCCAATGAAAGTATTTTCTCGGAAAACTAAATAAACCATATTTTATGTAGTTACATACATATTCATATAATGATATCTGCAATTTCAGGTTCATGCCAAGTCTCCTTTTACAATACTTCGTCTTTTTTGCCATTAAGTCTTAGAAAACATATAATTGAATGAAATGCATTAAAAGCAAAATTTCTAATTTGTTTCACCACGCGATAGGGTCATAGCACTTTGAGAAAAGGTCGCAGCCGCAGCATACGAACTTGTCGGAAGGTCGGGAAACGAATTTTTAAAGTACCCTGTGGTCGTGAGAGACGTGAGGCGAATCACGGCCAGCCCTCGCCCTGCTATCTATTTGTTCGGCTAAATTTTCTGAAGATACGTACCTAAACTCGTAATTTTCACACAAAATTGAACCGCGGGCGTCATCGCACGATTTATTTTGTGGACATGCTCGGGGTCTCGTCTGAAGATAAGAACGTCTTCAAACAGATACTGTTCAGTAACGCGACTGATGAAAACTTGCCGCTCCCAAGGGTGGCCTTTCTTTTATTTCTCGGAGTTATAAAAAGTAATGAGGTATTTTATATCTATGGCTGGTGCGTTCTATTGTTCGAAGTTTTCCAACCAAAACGGGTTTTTCAAATAGATTTTTTTGTCCGAATGTCTTAAAAGTTAATTGTGTTTATATTACAAATAGCAATAAATAAACATGTAAAAACTTCTTTTGATGTAAAAAGCAACTCTAGTTTGATACAGATTATATAATGAAATCCTTAGACTTTTACTACCTTTAAATACCATTTATCTATCAATAACATGAACGTACAGACGGCAGAGTTGGCAATTTGTCTTTTTCGTAGCTCCCGGAGGGTGAGTTATCGTTCGATAGTAGTACATGAATGGTTCTCAATACTTTACAACACCGTGACTCATTGTGTGACTTTTCATTTAGTGTCGCTGTGATCATCTTTTCTGAAAACCGGATCAAACATTGATATGTGATTAGTACTGTTTGCTTGCTGATATTTAACGCTTTTATTCAGGACGGTGTTTAATCATGGCATGCCAAAAACGACTGATCTAATTATTTCTACAGAAAAGGTTCAACGGTTCATTTTAGAAACCGACCATAATACGATTAATCTGAACGACACGTACAAAGAGGTAACGTCTAAAAAGGTCAGTTGAGGCATGGCCGACACCGGTCATGTAATCCGACGCTAGAGCCAGTGTTCGCTGTGTCCGACACACACCACCAGTGAGGCACTTCTCCAAGACAAACGACACACGCATAAATTTTCACGCAAATTTGAATCCGTGACGTTTCTCTACAATGAAAATTTTTAGGCCAACCAGTATGTTATTGAAACAGACCCCTTTTCCGTCACAAAACACACTAAAACCTAGTGGACATTCTCCTTTCCTGTATAACGTAAAGCTAAATGGAGCAGAATTATTGTAGCTATATGTGTAAAATAAATGTGCTGGGAGATACTTACATGTGACAAATGGCAGTACTTACAACTACTGCTGAATGTGTTTGTATGTCTGTGTAATTTACTGACATGATAAATTAGTGTTGCTATTTTCTTGTAACATGGCCCAGCGGAGCCACCCGCAGCGCAAAAACCTGCCTACCTGCTGTCACAGAAGTATACAGATGCTTTTATTTAACGTGTTAATGATATGGACGATCCAAGGTAAAATATGGCAAGACAGAGTTGGAAAATAATATCACATAGGATAGGGTTACCTATCCTATGTGATATTATTTTCCAACTCTGTCTACACACGACGAATAATAGACTAGAACAATTTACCAGCAGCGGTTTTCCCGTCTGAATACAATTTAAGTGTCTTCAACACTTAAATTGTAATCAGATGGGAAAACCGCTGCAAGCTAGTTTGAACAAGCTCATAATAAACTAGTGCGCTTTACCATAAACGATGGCATCACTGATTACCATCAAGCGGGATCGCGGTCCAGCACTAGTTTATAGCATTAAAAAAAATATGAAGAAATAATGCTTACTGAAGCCATCATAAACAAATTAAAGATACAGAACATAATATCCGTAGATTCTTTAATTACCAAACCGTCATAAAACTCTACTCTGTATTGACGACAGTATAGTCTTCGTGGATATAAGGAAGGAAAATATGCGGAAAAATTGTGTAGATGACATAAAAAAACAGCTTTAAATATGTATTTTTTTTTTGTTGGGCGGGTAGATAATAGGTTAATTTAAAAAGGTTATAAGGTTACTTAGGTATGCTCAAATACACCTAAATATATTAAGAGTTTGAAGCTTTTATCTGATGTAATCCATTTATCCGGTGTGCCTGAAATTTAGTAGAAAATGCTGCCAACCTAAAGTGCCAATAAAGAAGAAACTATCCAATGCTCACTTACACTAAATTACAGGAGGGTTAGTTATCAGTGGACAGTAACGGCGGCAATATGTAATTGTAGTGAGATAAGAATAATGAATGGAGATGCTCGCCTGCTGAGGTGGAGCAGTAATTACCGCGACCTCGTCCGAGCGGCCGACACACGCGCGCCGCCGCACAGATAACGCACCCAACCCTTATCAATACACGCTCCTTACCGTTTGTCATAAATTTTATCACTCCGATGAGCGGACGTAAGCGAGACCTCTTTTTTCGGATCCTCTCCTCCACCGAAGTAACGACCCGTGAACTCGTGAGCAACGCTCCCAGCGTCTGTTTTATTTTTTCAGTCACACACACGATCACTTCAAAAGATTATCAGGCACCGCATTTTTTATACTTTACACCACCACACCAACTTTGAATTCGCTTTGAGACATCCTCCGTTAATGCTGGTTTAAAGTTTTAATTTAAACATTTATTAAAGTAGGTATGTAAATAAATAAAGTTTATCACTTTTTGAAATATGTCAATTCAAAGTCAAGATAATAAGTAAACGTCGTCGTAACTATAAGTTTTGAATAGTTTCAAAGTGATAACACTAGAGCAATTCCTTTGAGAGAGGCGATTTGAGGTTGTGCGAGTGTTGTCGCGCGTTGAATGTCAAACGTTGCGAGGGAAGGTTCGCGTAGCGCGGAGTCCCCGCGGTGTCGGCAGTCGCTTGGCTGGCGGCCGGCTGCGGACTGCGCGGGTGGCGCTCGCTTGCTCGGCTCGCAACGCGCGCTCGGCGCACGCGCCCCGCGGGGATCGATACCCCCGGCCCAGTCCACTGCTGCGCCCACCGGGGCCACCCACACCACCAAACCACGCACATCTCCTCGTCAACACGCACGCACACTACACCCGTTTCTCTCGCGAGCCTTGATTTTTTGAGTCTCCTCCACAGTCACCTCTTAGTCAAGTGCAAACTAAAGCTTTGAGATAATGTAAACAGCCAGCCTGACAAAAGATATGTTTGTCTAAATTGTACATTTTATTAAGTTATTTCCAACTCGTCCAAACATTGTCACCTTATGAATGTGCGTACAACATTAAGTTCTACTCGAATAATAAAAAAAATATATCGTCTCCTCTAAGACGACTCACAACTTTTCAGTTAACGAACACGAAACAATCTTTAATATTTATTACACAGAATATTAACATTTGAGCTCGAAAGCGTCTAGCCACTCCGTCCGTGATACTTACACCACCAGACGGTTCGACGTGTCGACTGCACGATATTATATCCTATATTTTGTATACGTTATTTATAAACATATTGGTTTAATATGAACCAAATATAACATTGAGCACCACCATGTGAGCTCTGAATATTTGCCACGCAAGTTACTGCTATATTTTATTTTTCAAGTGGTTGAGAAAGTAAGCTTAGACGGGATGACAAGAACCGTCATTACTTTCCCAAAATAAGGACAAACCTGACAGAATAAACAAGAGCAAACGTTGGCGATCATATTTATGTGTACTAAACGTAGTCTCGCGCCCAACCTCGGTTAATTCCATTACCACCTTTCTGTTGGTTAACATTTTCTTTTATGTACTCCTTGTACGTACCTCGTAAACTCATGCGACTCGCGCCAGTTGCAGGAAGTGACTACAAGAAACAAACGCGCGCTTACGTTGGTAATTGGCTTAATTTATTTATGCTCTTCTCCCTCGTCTCCAGCAAAGCTTATGCCATTGCAATACTATAGAGAGCTTAACCACAAGCACTAGTTATGATTCAGTATAAACATATAATTTTTAGAGTGCTCATGTTGTTTCTATCCCATTCTTCTCCATCACCTACTACGCTTTGAAATGAGCAACTAGCTATATATTTCTAACCGACCGACTCCTTGACAATCAAAAGTGCCTGTTAATGGTTTAATTAAAATACATCCTTTGATCCTATTCAATAATGAAAAATAGCTACACGGACTGTACCCATCGGCTTTAACATTACGTGTCATCATCAATTTTCAGGGACACAAAAAGCTCGGCCCCACGTCACGCATCTATTACGATAACTTATTACGTTACAGTTATGTCTGTTATTTATTCATACCCTATGACTTAGGAGTATATTGGTATTACGTCAGTATTGGTAAAGTAAATGTAACCGAGTAATAGTTATTAATGTGTTAGTGCTTTCCGCGAGTCATAGGGGCGGTGTACACGTAGGTAAGCAATCCGAATTTATTGTGCGCTCAATCAGCTCCCGATAACCGCGCCCTCCACCGATATACCGTTACACTGAATCGAATAGCAAGAAATCAGTCTCGTGAAGCTTCGCTTTCCCTAGATTACGTTTAGCCTCGGGATTCTATTAGCAAAATATTAATCTACAAGTAAACTTCCTACATAATTTAATCCAATGTGAATAAAGTTGGTGTAAAAACATTGCCCAGTCTTCAAAGTAATAACAGAGTAACCAACGCCCTTATTGCGTAACACATTGTCAGTCACAATCTGAATCATTTTGATTTAAGGATTTATCCACTGCTACATGTGTTCCAAATAAGTATTTGCCAGCTCAACAACTCAAATAATGCAATGAGTTTTGTTGAACTGTCAAAATAAAAACCCTTGCTACTGTTAGTATGTAAGTAATCACCCCACAGATTGCTCTGGACGTAGAAGGTATAAAGTATTTTCACTTGGGGAGGCTATTTTACTTCGCTGCCAAATAAGTCTATGAGGGGTTATCCCTAGGGCGCGCCACAATTGCGGCGACAAGTCCCTTGTTTGAGGAGTGGCTGAAGAGGCGCTACGGCGCGCTCACCTTCAGCTTAACGCAGGTCCTCATCGGACACGGTTGTTTCAGGAGGTTCCTGTTTAAGGAAGGATGAAGGGTGTCACCGCTGTGTGGATCGCGAGGAGAATATGGTGAAACATACGAAAGAGATCTGCCCAGTTTGGGCGGAGCGGTTTCTTTATTAATTTTCGAAAATCAGAATGTGTGAGACAAGCATGTCATTGATACGTGCGTACACAGCGACTTAGTTCTGCTCACTGCCTACTATACGCAATGGGGCGATCTGTTCTTTGAAAGTGGTTTATTCTGAAATACTGTCAAACTTAAATAACTAAAACAAGAAATAAATGTATTAATTATTGACCAGCAGCCTAATTGCATAACACATTTTTGGCAACTGATTGAGATTAGTTGGTATCGTTTCGACCGCAATTCATTGCATTATTTACGTGTTGTACAGACAAATTGGAACTTATAAAGCAATGGTTTAGAAATTTGCTACAAAATTATGCAGATTCCTATTAATAGTGTGTGTCCAATTAGGGTGCAGGTATCGTAATTTAATTTAATTATTTATGCCTTTCACAATAGCCTCCTAAAACTTGACGAGGATGCAAAACTGTACCTTGTACAATACTTAGGACATATAACTTTATTTCATAAAAATTAGGCGATTCAATTATTAGTAACGATTAGAAGTAAAAATATTATGTAAAACAAAATTTTGAATTTGTTAACATCATGGTTACTGAAGTTTATGGCAAGCGTTTTATGAATAATGATTTTCGGACAAACAATTTTAGGAGAATATAGGGTAAGGGAGTCAATTATTGTGGATATTAAATGTATGCCGAAAGATGATTCCGACTTACAAAATTATGAGTTTTGAATGAATACATGAGAGTCCGTCAAACAATTTTCTGTTAAATGAAGTTTATGCAAAAAAAGAATGATGACATAAAAAGTTCTGATATAAAGGGTAGAATAGAATACTCTGTGTCATAGACCCATCTATGGACACGATGCACCCGTGACGCTGCCGGCCGTCACTAACCTCGGCTATTGAAGCCAGGGTATTCCCAATATCCGTCACTTGAGCGGACGTCGTAGGTCAGTAACACATAACACCGCGATCAGATGTCGGTGATATTTTGGGGAAGCATAACGTTTACCGCGTAATACACTTACAAAAAGCTAACGAATAGTTGTATGAGATATTCTAAGATTCTAGGAATTTCAAGGCATGAGTTTGTAAGATTAACTAAATAAAACTATTGTGTATACATATATGTATAATTAAATTTGTGTACTGAAGTTTGATTTATAATTAATACACGTAACTATACATGAGCGCGTTGGCACTTATTCGGAAATGCTAGCACTCAATAACTGTTACATATGACATATAAAAGAGACTCCATAATAAATTCAAGAAGTCATAAGTAGCGAAGTATCAGTACGTTATCGTAACACATCTCAATCGTGGGTAACATGCCTAATCAAGAAGTTTTGATCAATAAATATTGCAGCCCGCTGTCCCGTAAAAATCACAAAATATTCATCGGGGTAGTGAGGAAGCGCGCAGGAGGCGCGGCCCTCCGCATTACTCCGACAAAAACCTCCACTAAACCAGAAAAAACTTCTATTCAACTGCCTGAGGAGTACATAAAACGTGATGAAAGGACACCCTGGAGGCGCAGCAATATGAACACTACTTTTCTTCGGTTCGATAACCTTTTATACAGTATCTCAGACCGGATAGACATTCCGGCCGGCTTGTTATTTAAGCACTGAACTTTATGTTAAGAGTTTATTTTACAATTTAAGAACATAAATAAGCTTTGCTTTATTAGTAAGATACTATGTTACTAAGACACTGTATCAAAGTGCAGAGATACGTCGAGCGACATTTCCAACACTTATCTGTGGTAGACATTTTTAATTGATGTTTATTTCATTAACGTATTTACTAAGCTTGTTTTTCTATTTGATTTCAATGCTTGCGTAACGAGGCTCGACCGTCTCCGATTCTGGAGTAACAACATAACTTGATAATGGTTTTCGGGAAGGGCTGCCTGCTCGACGATAAATACGAAAGGTGCCGCAATAATAAAATAACGATAGGGTGTGACGAACGAAGGCAACAAAATGATTTGAACTGACTAGCAGAACTCTTTTCGTCCTAAAAATTTATGCCTTATACCATATTAACATCTGCCCGCGATTTCCTCCGGGTGAAATTTCTTGTTCCTCCATTCCGCCTCATCGCATCGCATACATACAATTTTAATTAGTTAGAAATTAATATCTACCCAAAGTACATCAGTCAAGAACGATCGATTAGAACAAACATCAGTCCAGAGAGTATAACAATGCACCAGTCACACATGACGTCCTTTTAATATATATATATGTTTCTTTGCGTATCAACATGTAAACCAGTTTCAAACTCAAATAACTCACCAGAAATTCTGTTATAATATTAAAATAAAATACTGAATTAGAGGAATATCATGGAGCGCATTTTTCATACGGCTAAACAGAACACCTGTTACCTACCAGCGCACAAACAAGGCACAATTGTCATTTAATTGAGACACGCCGTACGTCGACTGTTGGCTCATTAAAAAGCTATTTTAACCCTAAAAAAGGAGGATATAAGGTTGATTCATAGAGGAATTTTCATGTGCTTTCGAATAATTTAAGCTCATTAAACCGGGAAGAGTGACTGTGATGCGACTGACGCATTTTATGTTTTTTTGCAGCGTTGCTACTTTGTTTCAATTTTACGATGTCGAATAAACGAACGAATAAAAATTCTATTTATTAAAAGTAACATGCCATTTTCTATATTAGCAATCTTCTAAGCAGTAAAAAGTTTATGTCGTATGAATTATACATACTTACATATTTTTGAATGAAAATGTCTTATTCCAGCATGAGGCTATAAAATACAGTAGGTATCCCTTAAATAAACAAACCGATGGCTTCCCACATACTATACAATCTGCACACAAAAATATCAACCTAAAGGTGCTAAGAATAGAATTCACAAAGTACAAACATTATTCCAAACACCGGTGTGGACGTGACCAGGCTCACAAGGTATACAAACCCGCTCTTTTTGCGCACTCCAGGACACATGTAACATCTGGCTGAACTTACAAGGTGAGATGCTAAACATCATCTTTATATTTTCCAATGCGGCCCAAAAAAATGGAAATCTAAAAATGATAGCGCTTCTTTCGCGTTTTCGAGTCTCTTATCGCAAATGCGTGCAATATCATACATAATGTATTTTGTTTTGCAGAGTAAAATATATACTCAGGCTAGTTAAGAGAACACTTCAGAGATCTACTTTTTGAATGATTTATCCAACTTTCATTTATTTTTTTAATGATTTAACTCCTAGTGGTCGATCCCATGTGTTTTTTTTTATGAGAATTCTCGTCATATGTAGGTATTGATTATCGAACTGTGTACTTGCTATAGGTAGTTTTTTTAAATGTTATAAACTAGTGGTTGACCGCGATCCCGCCTGATGGTAAGCAGTAATGCAATCGTTGATGGTAAAGCGCACTAGTTTATTATTAGCCTATTCACCCTAACCTTGAAGATACTTAAATTGTAATCAGACGGCAAGACGCAGGCAAATTGTTCCAGTCCTTCAATGCGGCCAGTGCCAGTGTTGCTACACAGACCTTTAATGAAAGTGCACCCTACTAAATGGTGAAAACCGCTGCAAAGAGAAGTGAAAGGAACAATGTTATCACAATTTCACGCACGTTTAGTAACAATGGTATGTGAGGATATCGTGGCATATATAGGTAGGATAGGTAATACGGGCTGGTGTCCGCAACTCCACGACAATGCGCGTATTTTGCGTACAAAACATATATAACATTTCCTACATCTTATTTTAACAATGTTTCCAATTGTTACCTTAAAGGTATATTGACATTTTACATCCAAAATTCGCGAGAAATGTTATCGAATTTAATCAATGAACCAGGAATATCTAAAAACTCATTATGTGGCAGGTGTTTCGGTCGATGGCCAATAAAACAACTTATATTGGTTTTTCTTTACTGTTTACTTATTCCATTCTTTCGGCCTTAAACATATTTTACTTCCGTATTCAGTACAATCTCCATGTCTTTAGAGATTGCCCTGAATAGGATTTTTTACCCAATAAATAATAAAATTTATCTTGAAAAGAACAGTGCTGCCGTAAAAAGCAACATCCTAACCTAAGCCTTAACGATAACCGCCATGGGATCTGGAGGCCAAAGTCCTCGCCCACACGTGGGAGTGGCGAGAGGAGGCCAAACGCCGGGGCACGACTCCGCTGCCGTGAGAAATCGCGCTGCGGCGGACAGAGCTCCGGCAGGATCTCATGGCGACATGGAGAGCTCGATTGTCGCAACCCAGGGCTGGGCACGCCATAATTGCAGCGGTAAGTCCCCTCTTTGAGGAGTGGCTGGAGAGGCGCCACGGCGCCCTCACCTTCCGCCTGATGCAGGTCCTCACTGGGCACGGCTGCTTCGGGAGGTTCCTGTTCCGGATAAGGCGGGAGGAAACGCCAGAGTGTCACTGCGTGGATCGCCCTGAGGACACGGTGGAGCATACAGTGGAGGTCTGCCCCGCTTGGGTGGAGCACCGCCATGTCCTCGTAGCGGCGATAGGCGGCGGCGATCCGTCGCGTCCGGCCCTGGTCCAGGCTATGGTCCGGAGCGAGAGTGCATGGCAGGCCGTGTGAATCAGTAATGCTCGCAAAGGAGGAGGCGGAGCGCGCGAGGCAGAGGCAGTCGCAGCGTCCTCACGCCCCTAGCCGCCGCAGGAGACGCCCTGGTCGTCGGGAGATGGCACCAAACTCCCGGCCACCGTAGGGTCCGTAGGTGCGGGCCTTCGGGCGGCGAGCAATGGGTAGCTCGCCGCCCGGTAAGGACCCTTCCCGGGTCGACGGCGCGTCTTGTTCCGCGCGCGCCTCAAAGAGATGCAGTCAGCATAGCGTGGGGTCCGTAAGGACCGATGCCTGCCCCAGGGCCGTGGGTAGTTTGAAAGAGTAACCGGGGTCCCTGGGGCGCATAGGCTGGTGAAGGAACAGGGGTGGGTTTTAGTCAGTAAAAGTCTGACACGCCCTTCCGCTCCGCCCAGAGCGGGAGAAGTCATTTAATGATTTCCCACCCCACCAAAAAAAAAAAGGGTATGAAGTAACAATCTTTCGGTATTACTTAACTCAGTTATTGTCTCGTCTCTTCCTGAAATTGTTCAAAATTTTTGCTTATATGAATTCATAAAAAGTTCTGGAGAATGACGAAGATACATCTGGCATAAAAATGTCGATATATTTTCCGTATTCGGCACAATAGACCATCATTGACCAAATCTCTGTATGTAGGTGACACACGTCCGTAAGTATGACGAGGGATAAATTGATAAGACAACTATTTGGATGGATTAACACATCTTTCTGAGAAATAAAGTTGGTAAGCCGCTAAATTGGAGCTATCAAGTGGATACTAGACAGACAGACAAATATACGATCATTTTATGAAAACAAAGACCGTGGAAATGCTTCGAAACTGTTCTAATTCTAGCCTAACATAAGTGTGTTAAGTCTGTTGTACGTAACCTCTTAGACTGCACAATCAGCCTCCTATTGCCCTCCCTTTGCTGGGACTCAGGCCTCTTCCTTTTGAGAGGGAGTGGGCTTTAGACTTCCACGCGAGCCCAGTCGTGTTATTAAGGGTCACATATCTTTTAATTTTTGATTTTAGGACGTACCGGTTTCCTCATATTTTTTTTTCTTTGCCGTTTCGAAAGCAATGCTGATGAAATTATTTTGACAAAGTCAAGCTGCCTGGATTCATCAAACCCATGAGTTGCAACTCGTAACTCGGGGCCGACACCACTGGGCCACCGCTGCTCTTCACATCATCATAATTGTCTTAGATGTTACCATAAAATTTTATTTCGAATATGACACATTTTATCTCTAAAAATCTCTCCTTATGTTAGACATGAATGGGCTTCGTGTAACTTTTAAGCCCTATAACATGAGACCTAGGCATGCTAGAGGTACGACCTAAAAATGCATTGCTATACCTAAGAGGACCTATCGGACGGTACCGGTTTTATCAATATTGACAACGAAGGGTCGACATCGAAATTGCTAGAAACTTCGTTTGCTGTGGAACCGCAGGTCGAACATTCTTTTAATCGAATGTAATTATTATTACTTCCAGGTGATTCTGGAACATTCCTTACTATTTGAGTATATATTATAGCGGTGTGAGGCAGCGCACGAGTCAATCTGTACTCGACTATCGACTAGAGCGATACAAGCGATAATAGAAGACGTCTACTGCGACAACGTGTACTTCGAGGACTACATCAAGTGACTACTGTGGTGTTGTTGTGAGTGTGAGATCCGTATCTCAAAGTCTGTACTTTGTGGACAACAGGGAAGACTTTGGTGTGACATCAGCTACGTTCCACTTATCATCGCCTACTATCGACTGTACCACATTTATCAATAAACCTCGTAACCCTTAACCGGCATTTTGAATACCCCTCGAGTGTAACAGTAATATAGTGTCACCTTTCTTTTGAGTGGGAAATCATCAAATGATCTCGCCTGCTCTGGGCGGAACGGAAGGGTGTGTCAGATTTTTACTGACTAAAACCAACCGTATTTTTTCATTTGCCTGTGTGCCAGGGGCCACGGTATCTCTTTCGAACAAGCTGCGGCCTAACATAGGTTCACCTGAATACAATACCTTGTTAAGTAAGCCCCTATAGCTAATACTAAGTATTCTAGGCATCACTTACTGGATTCTTGGCACGTACTATAGGGGATCGTAACTTGGGCACACATAAATAGTTAGGTCGCAACTAATCAGCTTTCATTAGGCAGATGGTCGTTTAGATAAATAGGACAGGTCAACTTCGTGGATTTTATTTGATTGAATGAAATGAGAGATCAAAGTGAAAGTCATGTTGTTTTGGCTAAGATTTTTGTATAGCATTACCGACCTGTAAAGTTCTCATCGTTGAGATACAGGCCTTCTTTCAGTGAAAAGTAGCTGGCCCTCATCTACCATGCGGGCCAAGTGCGGTTTGGTAGACCTTCTAGTTTTTTTTGTATTAATTCGATTTATGTATCATAATTATAATTCGTATGCTTCCAACTAGAAAGGCAATTAATTAGGCTGATATAAAAATAAACATTTCCGAAAAAAATAAAATTACAATGTTTAGGTAGGTAGCTTTATATTGTACTTTATGATTATACTTCAATGTCTTGTATGTCAAAAGAAAGATTAGAAGTAAAATTTGCGACTGATGTTATCAGGATTTTGCTTAATATATTTGCATTCATAACGGCTACAGCGCGGTTTAAAAATGGTTCTTATATAATTTTTTAAGCCAATAATGTGTTAAGGTGCGATTTTAACAAATAACAGCTTTTTATAGACAACTTTTTTTTTAACAAGCGTCTAATTGTTTCAAATTCATTTATTTCAGGTATATAACACCCATTAGTCAGAACAAACATAAAATTATATAAAATCAATACAAATAAAATCACATTAAAATAAATAAATAATCACAAAAATGAAATAAATATAGAAATACCTAATAATTAATAAATAAATAATCAGTTTAATTATATAATAGTACTAATACTCTCTCTCCGACACTGCTACAGCA
>VKGM01012136.1:1029-11245 GCA_007844875.1 Busseola fusca | reverse complement strand
GCGTTTCGCCTCGTCTTTTATACCGCGTACATCGAAGGACTGGAACAGTTTGCCTGCGGCGGTCTTCCCGTCTGATTACAATTTAAGTGTCTTCAAGGCTAGAGTGAATAGGCTAATAATAAACTAGGGCGCTTTACCACCATTGATTGCATCACTGCTTACCATCAGGCGGGATCGCGGTCAAGCACTGGTTTATAACATTAAAAAAAAAAATGATAACGAAGTGAAGGAGGCAATTTTAGTACATTTTTAAGGCACAAAAAAAAATTTTGATGTTTCAAGCCTCAAGGGGGATTATACTGAAGAAGAAAAACAGTTTAGTAATTTTATTTATTTGACAACCCTTCCATTTCGCGGACTTTTGGACCTCCCGTCGTATGTCATAGTGTTTAACTATATGATCAGAGATATTTTCGACATACATACTGAGAAGGAAATTAAGATGCAAACGTTCTTAAAAATACGGAAATTGCCTCACTGAATCCGTTGTAGAACTGCTGTGCGATTCTGTAATAATCTCACCGTGAAAATTCAGGTGAAGTGAGCGTGGCGTGAGCTGTCATTCCAACTAATGTTAAGGGATTGACACTATTGACAGCTCACTCTAAGCTCACTTCACCTAACTTTTCACGGCGAGTTTTTTACAGAATCGATCGGACGGAGTATCCAATTTAAGGTTTGATGAATATCAAGTCTAAAAGCGACTCTGATTCCTTCCAAAAACACTTTATCATCCGAGAAGGATGATTATGGTATAAAGCAGTTTGCACGACAATACAAATACTACAATAAATCCAGAATAAATTCGCCACTGTAGTTCATCATTCGTTTGTCGAGTAGATGCAACAACAGGATACACAATATTCACAAGTGATTCAGTCTCAAGACATTGAGTGACCAAAGGCAATTGTACACAATCAGTATGACAACGAACCCAGATACACTTGTTCAAATACGCTATACAAAAGCACGTAAGGTATATTTGTTTCATAAAATGCAACCATTGAGAATAATGTTTGGTATGATCAAAGAAACACCCCATTTAAAAGCCTGGCGATAATGTTACGTTTCTGTAGGTTATTTAGCTGCCGAAACAAAATAACCATACAATTTAGCAGGTGTCTGTTTTTTGGTGTAAATGGTTACCAGCATAAACTGACCTGGTTACGAACAATCTACTTCTGAGCGTAGTGCAATATTTATGCATATAAATACAGGTGGGTGCGACCGGCACAAGGCACATGTCCACAGTGACGTCATTCTACAGAGGGCAGCCACCCTACTATGCCGTATCGATCGCTGCGAACATAAACAAAAACCTAAAATGCTTCGGATGTTTAAAACATTTTCTAATAATAGACTTCACCTTAAACAATTTTAACAGCCTTATAGTAATTTAATGGTAAGTTACTTATATGATGTTTAATTTTGTCAAGTGTAATGGAACACGTTAAATTAAATCATCCTCATATCAGAAATAAAATGTCTACATACAGATCTTAATGTAAAAATGTACAAGAAAGAAGTAAAATTGTTCATGTTTGTAGTAAGAGAGGTATGATCATTTATATGGTCTTCCCCGACCCTTATAGGCGATGCCGATAAGAGTAGGTACATTAATATTTAAAACTTTAATCACGACATTTTCCTCATTCCTCGGAATCACGTACCGTGATATTTATTCTTTTATTTTAATGTTTTATTTATCTTTCATTACAGATAGTCCAGCAGTTGTTGGAGAGCAATATTTAAGAAAATGCGAAAGTTTAGTAATAGCCAGCGGCGTGATAGCAAAAGAGCAAATGGAACATGGCACCAGCTTCTTCGGTCACCCTGTTTTATATTGTGACTACGACGGAAGCTATGGACCATTCCAAATAAGGAACGGCATGTAAGACACAAGTATAACTTGTTTGTGAAGCAGAACTTGGATCTTATTGCGAGTTTACGTCAACTTCCATAAGGTTTTAGTAGTTTTAAGTGACTCGGTTGTCTTTGTATAGCATAATCAGCCACGCGGGCCCAGTGCAAGTGGGTAGATGCCACATGTCTTCGATTTTTTTGATTCTAGGACATGCCGGTTTCCTCACGATGTTTTGCTTCACCGTTTTGAGAACAGTGGTGATGAAATAATAACAGAAGGGCCACTGTTACCTTTGTACGTCTAGCCAAAAAACAACTAAGTATAGTCCTTTCATACATTAATTGATAACTAATTTACATTTTAAAATGTTTCAGAGCTTACTGTACTGGTCGAGATGGAGAAATATTAGGTGCCTGGCAGACACCGACAAGTACGATGCAAGGAATGAATTGCAGTAAGTATTCAACTTTAAAAAAAGTTAATTGGAATTTAAGTACCTATGACCATTTTTGCATGAACACAATAAAGCTGGCAAGTATATCATCAGTTCCTCATAAATAAGAGTGAAAGATGTTCGAAGCATGACAAGCCAGGTATCCTCATACATTTCGTCGACTATTGTATTTATGTAGTTGAAAAGTAATGACTACTTTACCCTCTTATATTATTTAATAGAATTATGTACTCGTAACGCAGTCAGACAGATTCGTAGAAATTGGATTAGTTACTAATACTTAAAGCCGTGTTCACACCAAAGCAAGCAAGTCGGCGGCAGACTATACACTTGGTCTTTTAATTCTTCTTAATTTTGGATAGGGATATTATATGTATACCTATGTATAGTTAGTAAACAGTTAAAATATTCCGAGTTTGAACATATTTTTGAAACTTGTATTGTGTAGGTGGTGTATAGTCGGAATGAGAGCTCATCCGGCTATCTATCAAAATACTTCGTAACTAGCTGCGCCCGCGGTTTCACCCGCAAAGTTTTGATCCCGTTGGAATATCGGGATAAAAAGTATTCTACATGTTAATCCTGGTTATACACCATTTGCGTGCCAAAAACCATCCAAATCCGCCCAGCCGTTAGAGCGTGAAGAAGTAACAAACAAACACACTCACTAACTTTCGCCTTAATAATATTAGTGTGATAACTTGCCACTGAACTATTGATCTCATTAGAGCTACTCTGCTAAAACTCTTTCCAATAAAGTGGATTACACAGCCAATCATACTGAAATGGCTACTAACCCTATACTGAATCTAGTTATAAAAGCCAATATTATGAATGAAGACATAGATGCTGTGTGTGACGTTACTTTCGACTTTCACTAAATGACTTGTAGTAGTATTCTCTTTTGTTTTTTTTTTCAATCAATTTCATCTATTGATATTATACTATTTGCATATAGATATCTACTAACTTGACTACATGCACATAAAACAAGACAGGCTGGAGGGCATCCGCGTACCGTTAGCATGGCTCATTCGCATTGTGCCACCACGACCGGTTGTCGGCCGTGACCCTGTTCCCGATACGTTGTACGGTCCCACCCATCCTACCATTCAGCTGGAATGCGGAGACTAACACTTCACCAATTAATTCAACAAAAGTTGCCCTCTGACAGGTGAATTGATCAATGCACGTGCCAATCCAATTATGTAGATACCTATGTCAATTTATAATCATAATGTGGTATTAATAAAATCGCGAATGTGGCAAGCCTCTATTACCATAAATGACAAATAATTCTAATAGCTACAAGTCCACGTGTTTTATGTTTATAACAAATGTTCATAAGATTTTGATCTGGATCCCCTCTTGTTTCCTCCTTCATCATTTTGTTAATTCATATTTCAACCAAGCTTCTGTCCGCGGCTTCGCTCGCGTGGATGTCAGAAATTATTCGCTCGCGTGAACGGGAATTTGCTACCGGGGTCAAAAAGTAGCCCATATCTTTCCCCAGGAGGCAATCTATCTCCTTGCCAATTTTATCGAAATCTGTTCAGTAGTTTAGGCGTGAAACGGTAACATACAGAGAGTTACTTTCGAATTTACAATATGTATTATTAGTATGGATTCTCGACACATTTCATCGCGACAGTTATGAGACATTAATTTACCGTGAACCACACCTTTGCTGATAAGTCCAAAACGATTGAACAACTAATTTTTTGTTAGCTAAACCTTGAAATGGACGCCTTGACTATATTGTTGTTCTTGCCATTGCAAACTTCATTAGGTTTTCAACTTAAGAGTATATTAGTTTTAAGATTGATAAATAAAGCAGATCACCCGTCTAAACGTATGTGAAGTGAACTGCCATTGGACCAGCAGTGCGATTCTGTAACCATCTCACCGTTTAAAACTTATGTAAAGTGAGCGTTTTTAACTGAGCTATATGATTGGAACAGATTGTGCGCGAGACACCATGGTGTACTTCCCCAATCGTGGCATGACGGTGACCGAGACCTGCCTCGCGAACGGCAACTACCAGCCGAACCAGAACGTGGGTGACGTGAACTACTGTGTCGACAGTGATGGCTATCAAGTAACGCCAGAAGATGGTGATTGCGCTTAATTATGTATTTCTTAATTGCTGTCATTTCAATATAGCATTTTATACAAATATTAAGAAATGTTATTTTAACCACCAACAGTAGATCCATAAGTTATACTGTAGTAGCTATTCATGGGTTGTAAAGTCTCGGAAATAAAACGGACATTCTACGGAAAACCAGAGAGTACTTTAACTATTAAATTTTAAAAAATTGTGCGTTTGTTTTCTTCATTCATCACCATTTCAAACCAGAATAATCAACTCGTAGCAGTGGATGATTCCGGGCTGAAAAGAAAGGGGAAGCTTATACCTAATAGTATAGCCAGTATAGGCCACTCCTGTCACACTTCCCTGTTCCATCATGCACATCCAAAAAAACTCAAGGTTGCGGATTTTATCGTCAACCCAAAGCGCTTTCGAACGTTTGTTTTCTTATCCTCAACCATATTCATGAATCTGATTCTTTTTATTAGCAAATAAGTGGCATTTTAAAATTATAAGCAAATACGAGTATCATTTTGAAGAATACCAGACGATAATTTAACCATCTCGGCAATGCTAGAAATATCAGATTAAAGCCGTTTAGTGGATAACATGAAAGTTTTACTGTACTGTGCAGTGCCAATCCAAGCCCGAACCTTTTCTACTGACAGTATATAGACTTTAAAAGAGACTTGTCTATTTTCCTTTGAAGTCTATATTTTACAAACTCTTACGTGAGGCTGTCACAGAACTCGGAAATAGTGTAACAGCGCGCTCTTTTTTGACTGCTGTTCGGATCTACTCTCGCTCGGCATATTGGACTAAACGTAACGATTTATGATGGCGTGTTTACTCAGGTCCTTACATACTATATGAATCCACAAAAGCTTACGTACCGGATAAATGGATGCTCATTAGACGATCCAAGCACCGCGTAGCGCGTGTCACCCGACGCCGGGGTGCCGCCGCCCGCTCGTCGCGCAAGCTCTTCCATCTGGAACATGCGATTTGGGTTACCAGTGTTACACAGAAGCTGCGAGCCGACTACACCTCACCTGCTACCACGACATGGTCGTGACCACTTTTAAGAAAAAATCTATTGGATAATTTTATAAGATTCACATTGTGGGATTGATTTCATTTTGGGAGGTAATATGATAAACATTTCAGGTTCAAACTCTTCAGGAAATGTGGAGAAATATTGGGATTATATTATATAATGTAGGGTCTTTTCTTTGTTAATTGCCACGGTATGCAATTTCGTTGGTTGGTAATTAATTGCCTACTGTTTCCTGACATAGGGAATTAGGGAGGCTGCTACCCTTTCTCTCCACATACACCTGCATCTACTCTTACGACGTCCACGTGTGACGTTGATTGAAACTGGAGCAAAGGTCTGCATGTTACAGGTACTGCTATTATTATTATTTAAGGTGTCTTTGCCATACATATATCGAACCTTTGATAAGCGTACGAGGTTCTGAAGCCAACTCGCAGGGGCCCGTTTGATGCCTTTAATAAAATTAAAATGAAGTTTTCAATTAGAACAATGTGCTTGGAAATAAATATGGATGACGGGTGTTACTTTTCAACTAACTTAGGATACTAAACTAGCCTACTATTATGTGTGCTAATTAGAATTAAGTTGATTGCATAATCTGCCTTTAGTCATGATCAGCTACATATGATACTCCTTCAGTTTCTATAGGTAAGCTAAGCTGCAACTAAAATATTATACTAGCACTTGGGTTATTTTCCGAATAAAAAATTGCCCTCCCATGCTGATATGCCCCCGCTAATTAGGGCAGTGTTCCCGAAGGAATATTCTGCGCAGTTTGCAATAAGACAGCAAAGAGGACTTGTTGTAGACTTGTAGTTTGTTTACTTTAGCATGATAATTTTTCATTATTTCCACAGTGTGTACGTTGTGTTGTGGTTATATTATCCTTACTTTCTACGTGTTTGAAAGTAAGGTTTTGTAAAAAAATATTGTGTTAGACAGAAGAGCTTAAGTTCATATGATGAATAACGGTTTATGTTTCTGCATAAATAATGCTTTAATTTAAGACATACATATGTTAGATTATTGCAATCGTTTTTGGGACAGCTGTGGAAATAACTAACGACCTCCCCGCGACAAAATTTACAACAAGTGGATATTTAAATGGCTAACTATAGCTCAGGATATATTAGGCTTAGCACACATTTAATTGCTTCTAGTGCGTCTGGCGTCTACTCGAATTTATTTTAGTACTACCATGGATTTCTGGAGAGGAGCGTGTTTTGTGACTTTAGAAAAACGTAAGTAACGCCGCAACCATGGTATCTAACTGATCAAAGACATTGCGTGCGAGTGCATCCTGAAAAGTTCTCTAAGTAGGTACCACAGAATGTCGATCTGTACTTTGATACTTTTTACAAGCTGTAGGTTAGTGTCTACAATACGAAAAGACTATATTTCGTCAGGCAACATCACCAGAATCTGAATGTGGTTAACCGCTGTGTGTGCATCACCATACTATCACTATGGGAAACGATCGCGCGTCTTCGGATCGCTACCCAAATGTAGCAAGCAAATTACGTTTTTAAAATCAGTCACTGAAAAAGCTGCTAATGCGCCATTTTTTGATGGTTTGCTTTAAATTCAGTGCGCGCTAAGCTTTAGACCTGTCGTTGTCCACGGCGCTACTCGAAACTGACAGAAGCGCAGCACTATTTTCAGAATTGAAGACGACAGTGCTAGGGTAGCCCGCGAAATTCAGATTTTCCCATGGTTTTTGAAATTTGCAGGTCAGTGTCACGAAAATATGATTTGCGGCTAGTCGAAATATGTATATATATAACGGGAGAATATTACGTTTATGTTAACATAACCGTTTACTGGATGTAGGCCTCTTTTAAAAGGGGTTTAGCAAATCTAAGTGACTTAAGTTACCTGATTGCGTTCATTACCTAGTCACCTTGGTGACTACCTAAAATACGGAAGCTAAGGAATATTGGACTTCTTGAACATTTAGATGATTTTTTTCGTAACATATTTCATTGCGTACATTTCCAAAGGGTGTTCAACAATTACTTAACATTATATTATAATGTTAATTTTTAAATGCAAGAGTACACATATTATAACTTCTTACGTTTAACAAATTAAAAGAAATCGGACATAACACCGAGAAAACATACAAAATACAGTACATACTTAAAAGGTTATTTGCCTATATCTAATTTAAAAATGTACCGGAGGCAACAGCGTGAAAAGAGGTCACTGGCTTGCTAATTTATAGGCTTGGCGTTGAAACCCAAAACCCTATATAAGTACGTACACCGCCTACTAAGCAATAAACACCATAGCCACACACGTTTGTTTGAAATAAAACTTATTGGTGTGAGTCTTTTTTTACCTTTTGGTAGATTTTATTAGAAGGGCACAAAGGTACTGCTTATTTCAACAGAAACTTGTACCTGTGACAGAACTACAGAAGAGTTATAGACAGTGCGTAACAAGACGCAGGAAAACTTTAAAATTGTAACTCCGCAGATAAACGCGTAACAAACATAAAATGGCAATCGATCGTAATGCATTAAGTATTTAGTGAGCAGACAAATTCGGAAACTCCTTTAAAATTCTCGGATTGTGATAGAAAGACAAGTGTGTTACGTAATTAGCTTGCTGAACTTAAAACGTAGTACATATTATATCAATTCAGAATAAACAAATAACCACTTTATTATAGCAATACTTAAATTATAAAAAATTGGCACGTAGATACTCATATCTAAATACCTATTCGATCTGCATTTTTTGTTGGAGTGTCAAGTTGTAAACATCTGCACCGTATTTAGGTTATTTGGGTTACAAACTTAGTTTTATTATATTACGTATTATCTATATAATAAATAAGGCATACAAACTTTGATTTAAAAATAATACAGTCGAATTGATAACCCCTCCTCCTTTTCTCGAAGTCGGTTAAAAATTCATCTGGATGAGACTTACGGCCACCAAAAGAATTAAGTAACCAAGGTCATCGGACATAGACGAAATTTAGTAAGTTTCTTACTAAACTTCGGATTGATATTTTCGGATACAATTTTATTTAATTAATAGAAAACAAACAGTTCATTTATCCAACAAAATTTCAATCGAAAACATCCATCAGTTTTTTACTAAACTTCTAATAATATATCCGACGATCCTGGTAACTTATCTCCTTTGGTGACTACATCAAATTGGATAAACAAGACAAAAACACCAACACAGGTATTATAGTATTGTCTTATTAGATTAGTTGCGGCCTTTGCGGTTTTAAGGATAATAAGAGCTGAACACATACTATACTTCCATGGATGTTGAGAGGTTGTGACTCTGTGATACCACGTGATACTGATCAACATAAATATTTTGTTTTTGAAATAACTTAATATCACACCTGTTATTCTCAGAGGGGTAGTAGACAATAGTCATGTATGTCGTATTCGTGGTGTGTGTAGTATAAAAACACTGCATTGGTTCTCGCAAAAGACGTGACACAGGTTTCACGAACAAAACATTTTTTTATTACCACTTAATGATTACAATTATGCATCAGTCGGTTACATGTAGGTATAACTGACTAGCTTTTACCCGCGACTTCGCACACATGCCGGTCGGAAATTATCCCAAGGGGCTTACCGGAATAAAAAGTAAGTACCTATCCTAGTTCCTAACCATTCCTTTTTTTTCTGGAGTGGAAAATCCTCATGGAGGTCCGCGGGGTCTGCCAGACTCTTAGTGACTAAAAACCACCCCAGTGTTCTATATCAAACCTATCACGCCGGGGGTTGTGGGCACGTACGATCCTTCCGCAACCCCCGACTGGTGCAGGCCCGCCATGTCCTAACCTAGGTTAGGGCGTGAAAATACATGTAATGAAAATGTATTTTTTATTCACATTCAAACTTTCGGCTGTATAATAATAGCTGCGCCCCGCGGTTTCACCCGCATAAGTTTCGATCACGTCGGGATATCCAGATAAAAACTATCCTATATGTTAATACTGGTTATAAGCCATCTGTGTGGCAAATTTCATCCAAATCCGTTCAGGAATTTTTGCGTGAAAGAGTAACCAACATACATACCTATACAAACTTCATGTTTATAATAGTGTGAAGTATGAAAGTACGGATATTCGCTCCGATCCGAAGTGTTCTTAGAAAGTACCTCAGTAAACACTTATTATTGCATTTCGCACATGTAAATATGTGTAAGTACCTAAATGTAGATACTTAAGTAAATGTGCAATGTACTAGCTAGGTAGGCTAAAGGCACAGAATATATTTAAGTATATAAGAAAGATTTTATGACTAAGATTCTCTGTTCATATTTAGGTATGTTCTGAAGACCTTGCAATGATCGTTGTAACAGCGAGCGACAGTTATTAAAGCACGGCGATATCGCTCTAGCTAACGAGTACCCAGTCGTTGTGAATCGAGTCGAGGGTCGTTGATAGATGGAGGGTGGACCATAGCCCGGAGGGCGCCGCGTCCGTAGTTCCGTACCCCACCACTTGGGCACGCCACGACCCCTCTCGACAGCACGCGAACGTCGACTAACGCGTGTCATATCGATAGATGTTCTATACTTTTACCTGCCACCTACCTATTTTATTTGTTTATTTAGCAGATACAAACATGTACTTAGATATGATATTTTATCCTCTGATACCGTAAGAAAGTATTACTACTGGAACACAAATTATGTCACGTGAATATGACGAAAATATCGAATGTGTATCGAAACTTTACAGTACAGACGTACTATATGTATAAC
>VKGM01012114.1:12048-24473 GCA_007844875.1 Busseola fusca | reverse complement strand
TTTATTGCAGACTAAAGAAAATATTCCAAATGAAGAAAGTTGTTCGGCAACAAATTTATTTTCAAGCGATTTCTTTGAAATTGAGTTTTAGTACAGTTTTTAGCACATTTAGTAATAATAATTAATTTAATTCAATTCACCAGGAACACACTTATGTTTGAAATCTTTGTTGTTTCATCGTCACCTCAGTCACCAGTGTCATCGTTGACATGGTAAATCAAAGGAACAGAATGCTTTAGTTGCAACGACAAGAAAATATTTTTTTAGATAAATGTGGTCTGTTCATTGACAATGACCATTTTTTCCTGGGTGCAACGCCAGGTGCTTTATTTGAAAACGGCATAGTAGAGTTGAAATGCACCTTTTCGGCATTTGGAAAGTGTCCTGACGATGCCATAGATAGATAGATAATACGGGCTGGTGTCCGCAACTCCACGACAACGCGCGTATTATGCGTAATGACAATGCTATAAAAGAAAAAAAAAATTGGTTGTCTGTAAAGTCTGTTTACTGACGATAGTTGAACGTGACAACGGAACGCCTCAGAGCGAGGTAACGCCGCATGAGTAATGTTTTTTCGTGCGTGCAGCCGGCTCCATCGAATTATAAGACGTTGTCACGTCAAAAATTAAATTTAATAACCTATTTTGTTCCACTGCCGGACTAAGACCTCCTATTTTTTTTTAAATGAAGTGTCTCGAAAAGGCATAGAACGAGATTATCTTGGATCGACAATTGCGGGTAATAAGCATAAATTATAGAAATCCACCAGCCTTTTCTCGGCATTACCTGCTCTGAGGCGTTCCATTTAAGGCTTGAAGTGCAAGCGAGAGCGCGCAATGAGCGACAAAGAGGCACAATCGGCCACCGCGTTCAGTAGCGTTCGACATCTGTCTCTCTCCTACTTGATTGAGCGATGCGTCCGCGTGGACAGCTACTATACAATAATACATTTACATGTTTTCGTCAAGTATGAAGTGCAGTGAAACGTGAATGTGGTGTCAATTGTTTATAGCAACGATAATTGCGGCGATAAAGATCCTTCGATATTAAATATATGTTCAGTGATATATTGTCGAATATTCGTGCTTTCATCATTAAAATAAATAGCATCGCTCACACACAGTTGTATAACAATCGCTCAAAGCACATTCATACTTGTAAAAAACTATGTACATTGTAAAAAAAAATACATAATTGTATTTATGCGTACAAATAATTTATGTAACTTGATCAATTAAATTCTATCAAACAAATATAATTAAAATTTTCTTTTGAAAAATGAAACCATTCCATCAGTATTTTCTTATGACGTTGTCACGTTCAACTATCGTCAGTAAACCGACTTTAGACAACCAATTTTTTTTAACCAGGATTATTTCTTTTCTTGCAAAAGAACACTTATTAAAAAAAAATGGTTTGTTTTTTAACCTTCTACCATCTATCCCCAATTTGGCCCGTATGAAATGTCAAAATGTATCGACATTCATTTGAATGTCCGCACAGATTTTATATTTATTACAATTTAAATAAATTGTAATAAATATCAAATATACACACGTTCCAGACTATTTACAAACCGTAATTAAATATATTATTTCGTAATTTAGAATAATATCTTCCAAAGGATCAAAATTGTTTAAGCGGTCACTAAACTCGATAACTAAGCATGTGTGCATGTAGCTGCGTGAACGATACACACAATGATAGCGTCGCAACGAATTTGCCTAAACTTTAGCGAGTGAGTTTTGTGCACGGCCTCTTAATCACAATGTTCTTCTTCTGCCTCGCCTTATCCTGTTACGTGGGGTTGGCTTTTCCAATCATGCGACACCATTTACTTCTCTCTTGAACGTCTTGTTTGCGGAGTCCCAACACCTTCATGTCCCTTTGGACATTTGTCAACCAATCTTCATCATAATGTTATTCTTCCATATTAGTAAACCCTTATAGAAATAAGCCATCATAACACAAATGCAGACTAGTAGACACCTATCCTTGAATCGCTTTTTGTTACAACATCTTTAGATTAGGTTTCACTAGTTAATCAGAGTTTTTTACATGTCCTCATCTGTCTAGCTTTTTCCAACTACATTGGCTATGTTGGGTTCAACTTCCATCCTTAACAGGTGCAGGTGAACACCAATATGTTTCATAGAGTGACTGCCTATCAGACCTCCTCCACATGCCAGACTGGCTGTTACAATTTGGTCTTAAGACTACCCGTAACACACATGTAACATATGTACATTTTAATATTTTGCAGGCTTTAGCAATTGGATACAGTTCAGGAGCTGTGTACATTGTGGATATTGAAGATAAAGAAATTCTTGACAAATATGAATTGGAGGAGCAGGCTGATGAATTTGACAACTCAAAACAGTTTGGCATCACATGTATCACGTGGGCAGTTAGAGCTGATATGTTGGAGGGGGCCTTAGATCCAAGTGTTTATGTATGTAATTGTGTGCTTGTACATGTTTTAAGCATTTGCTTTTCAGGTTATATCTACATTACCTGTTTTGCTATGAAAATACCACTAGCTTGGCAAACCAAAGCTAGTGGTATTTTCATAACAAAACATACAGGTAAGGCTAGTCAAAACTAGCCTTACCACTATATTTGCATCAACACAAAATTCAAGGTTCAACTAGTGTTATTAATCTATATCAATATTATAAAGAGATAGATTTTTTTTTGTATGGAGGGGTTTATTTCTGAAATTAGCAGTTTGATTTAATTATTTTTTTTTGCATTCTTGAGTAAAGCTATAGGCTATTTAGCATCACTCTAGGACCCTGAGGAACCGAGCAAAACTAAAAATGTTAGAAAAAACAATAAGTAAAACTATTTAAAAGCACGGGCGACTGTCGGGATTACACGCGGACGAAGTCGCAAGCAGGAGCTAGGCAGTCATATATTTTTCAAACTGTCAATCTGTATCAAGAATATTTTCCTGTTTCAGGATGATGCTTCAATATTTTTACAAAGCTTACCTTCAACTGGCGAATACAAGAACCAAGGCACTGATGAGAACATCAAAGATTTCAAAGAAATCCAGGCTCCAAATCAGTTAAATATGCTAATGGTGGGCTATGGAACAGGCAATATTTACATGAATATCTTTGGGAGATATCCCTATGGGACTATACACCTTGCTGAAGTTGCTAAAGATGATCTTGGAGAGTACAAAGTACTTGATATCTGTATGTCTGTCGACTTTAGTTTCATGCAGGTTCTCTACATAGATAGAATGACCAATAATCTTCTTGTATCACTCATAAACACTAGCGTATTGTCAGCATATGCCGAAGAAATCTATGTTGTAGCTAAAAAGCACAGTGAAATTATAAGATTGATTTCTTACCTGGATCTGACCATGATTTCAATTACTGAAGCCTGGGAGCATATTTTATTGGAGATGGACACAAAAATGGCGGACTATGCTGCATCAGTTCCTGAGGGTGGAGTGTCAGCTGATTTATTGGAACTACTCATGTTGGGTTTGTATTTTACTTTAACAATTCTTAGAAAACCAAGTTCAATACTTTTAATTATGAAATGAAAGGTTGAATGAAACCCTATTATTTTTACAGGAACACCATCAGATGAGTTAGAACTCTGTCTACTGCAAAAGCTTACAGTAAATGATTTGAAAAAGTTTGGCAGCTCAATTGAATTAAGTTACTCAACTATACAAAAATTGGTTCTGAAGCAATTGAATATTGTGGGACAAAGTCTCATTTATTATCTCTCTGAACTAAGAGGTTTGACAAGGATTCCAGATAGATACAAGGTAAAATTTGCAACACTTAATTTCTATGATTCAATCTGGTTCCAACATAACATTGTGCCTGTATGTATCTCGAAGGAATAGGCAGAAGTGCAGCATAATCTCATTTTCTACTAAGCCAAATAATAATCCATGGCTTTTTTCAGGTGATGGGCATTGAAGAAAACACAATAACCGCTGCAATAAGAGCTTGCTGTGCATTCCTGAATAAGTGTCTAGAACTACAGCAGGTCATTGACGCGTCAATGCGGAACTACAAAGCATTCTTCAGGTGGCTCTTTGTTGTTATAGTCAGACTATTAGGTGAACAATCGCCAGGCGAAATAGTTAAGATGACTCAGCAAGAACTTGCCCATATTGTTGAATTCTTATACAACTTTGACAATGCACAGGTTGATGGTGAAAGTTTACCAGAAAAACCTGTGAAATTCAACTTGGAAAAGTTAGGACAATATTTGGAAGACCAAGAGTTGACAATATTGCCTGATAATAAAGACAATCCATGGCATAAATTCCTCAAAGAGAACTCCTGCATATTAAAGGACAATGACATTATATTCAACTTGGCAGTATTCAAAAAATTCTCACTTGTGCAACAGCAAAACCATTTAAAATCTGCTATAAGCCAAGTCTTTGATGTATCCAAAAAAGAAACAGGAAAATATTTTTCTACAATATTCAATTTCAAATGTTATGAAGACAAATCAAATGGAAAACTTACTGACAATTTGAGGATTTGTCAAGCTTACTATGGATGTGAAGATAGCTTTATGATGGCATTTACAGATTCTATGAATATAGATGATGGTATTCATTATATGTCTGTAAAAATTAAAGACAAGGCATACTCAGTAACTGCAATGAAATACACACTTACTTTTTCAAATCTTATGGTAGGTGAAAAAACACCAACTGAACAACATATTCCGATTATGGATTTACAGTTCTATTCAGCTGAATATTTATCTGTGCTGACAGAGCATCCTCGTATTGAAGGAAGTTCTATATTTATTCAAGTTCCAATGGCAATCATTCAGACAAATGCTGCTGAATATACTTTAAAGCCAAAGCTGTTTTTATTTAATGAAAAAGTAATAAAGAAGAATATATCATCTTTGATTGAACCTGGTGTCTTCAAGGTGTTGGAAAAAATGGATGGATTTCGACTAGCTGTTTCTGGAAGTCGTAAAGTAGCAGTTGTTCTTTCGAAAAGTCATAGGAAAGTGAGAGTGTTTGAGATGGAAATTGAAGGAGATGATGAAGAGGATGAGACATTGGACACTACAACACAGTCTCAAAGTACTAATAATGACCAGCCTACATCTGAAAACCAAAACACAACTGCTGGTGCTGATGTTACTTTCTGATATGTTTTCAGAGGTGTTTTAAGAAGCTGGATTAAAATGCAATTATAAACTAAAATAAACTTTTTATTACAGAGTATAATCCTATTAATAGATTACATATTTACAAATGAGAACTTACTGGGAAGTAATACTAATACCTAAGCTATATATTGATTATGTTATCACAAAATTAGAAGTTAATTTATTTCTCTACATTTGAATCAGACTTGCGTCTGGTGACTTGATTTGTATATTTTCGAACACTGAATTGAAATCTGTGTCTAAGCCTTGATTGTCTATTCCATATAGATGTTCAGATAATAGGTTCCTACTTGGGCCTGGAGCTGGTTGACTAAGTTGCCATGGTTGTACTTGTGTTGGGGTGGTGGTGCGGTTGTATATCTCATATCCGTCTCCCTCATCATCCTCTACTTCATCCACTGAAAATAAAATGAACAGGATTGAAATCCTCAATATTTTGATGGTCAATGAGGAGAAAAGTATGCAGTCAGTGCGAAGAATGTCTTCGAACAGATAGGGCAGACTGTGCTGGGAACAGGGCCCCACATGCCAACAGAACCATCTCATCTGCTCAGTCAAAGAGTGATTGCATGATAAAACTGGGAAAACACAATTTCTCACCTGGTACGACTACCCTGCCTTCATATCTTTTCCAGTCCTTTTTCAACTTGTTATAGAGCACTGCACAGACAAGTATCACAATAAGAGACAACACTACAGCTGTCATTTTCACTGCATCCATTGATGTAAATGTTGAGCCAGTTACTTTCAAGTCAACCTGCCCTACAGTGTAGCCTACACTATTCAGTTTCTTGGATATACAATGATAGTACCCAGAGTCACTGGCAGTCACATCCTGAAATTAAATTAATTACAAACTAATTAGCAACAAACAGAAGGTCAATTCCTATAATTAAAAACATTCAAAATCTATTTGCAAGTTCATCTCAGCGACAATCAAAGTCAAAAATGTAGGAAAATGGTATTTTTGACAGATACAGATGAGGCTGTGAATGGTTTTCAAATTAATGAGAATTTCCCCTCGAGATGTCACTGAAATAATAGCATTATTAACTAAATTGAGCTAATGACATTTGTTAACCTTGAGGAATTACTTCTGCATTTATTATACTTACATGAATATGGAGCTTCCCAGAGAGAACTGCATACTTGTACTTCTGTTTGTTATAAACATTACCAGGGCCAATCACATCTGTGCCATTGAAGAGCCAGAACATAAAGTTATGGTCCACATCATTACTGTAACAATTCAATACTGCTGTGCTACCAGCTGGCACTTCATTCACTGTAAACTGTTTTATGTTTGGAACACTACCACCCATAGAAAACATCTTGAAATTTTCCTTTTCCAGTTAAAACTCCAATAGAGTTATTATGTCACCAAATATTTCAACGCAGGCACAATTGATTTGACATGAACAAACATACTCAGTCTCAATGATTGTGTGCCAAGTTTAAAATTATCTACACCACTTCTTGTCACATGCTTCACCTTCAGTTGAGATTATTATAGTCCAAAATAGCAGAAAACTGATTCATACTTTGCAGGTACACATTTTAGTATCTACTGCTCCCACTTGAATTCTTTATTAAATGCATGAATACTTCGACGCAAAGTACTGGCAGTAACATCCAAATAGGCGTCATGACGACGTATATCGGTAGACTGACTCTGGAGTATTCCAATTTAATACATATGATAATTTGTGCTGCCATTTTTAAGCCTATCGCAGCTATGTACCACACATTTTTGTTAATAGTTCCTCTAAACCTTTCTATACCGTTTCTACAGTGAGAAATCATGTGAAATAACACATATATTAGTAAAATGCTATCGTAAACCCACATAGGTATAAAAACAATAAACCAATTCCAGTGTGTTCTGGATTCTAGTCTTAGGCATAGTAGTATTAAAAAAACTAAGAAAATAAACCAAGTAAATAAAGCTCTATGTAAGATAGCCATTATATTAGGACTTGATTTCTATAAAACTAAAAATAGAATTCCTATTTTAACACAAATTACTGAAAGCACATCGAACCCCAAACAAGTTCAAACAACCAACCAAAGAGTATAAGAATATATATCAAGTTGTCAACCGATAACGTCATTTATTTATTGTCAACAGCGGTCTCGAACGTCATAGAGCGAGATCGGTAGAGTTGCCAGCTGAAATCTTTATATTTGTACGGTATACCCAAAATTGATATTTGGCAAAAAAATACAAAATCAAATTCGTTTATTTATTGAAAAACCACTTACAGACGAATTTTTAACAATCAAACTTAAGTATTATTCATAAATACCAATATTCTTTGGCCATAGCCGCGGTCATCTTAGAATTCATTACAATTAGTACTAAAGAGTCGTTTTGCATATAATAAACCAGTGATTTATTCACTAGACAGCCTATTTTGTTTTCAAAAGATTATTAATATCTGAAAATATGCGTTCAACGTTAGCGAATGAATGGGTTGTGATAAAATATTAAAGATGAAACTAGATAACAAAGGAAAAAATTGAGTTTCATCGCCACGCTTTAGTTATATTACTTCATCCCAAAATAGTTCTACATCATCAGGAAATGTTTTGATTTGTTCACAATTTCTTAAAATGCGCCGCTCTGTATCAATTTCCTGGAAATCATTGCTCTGAACAATATTGGGACAGAGCCTACTCATAGGAACTATCGAAGTAGATTTGCCAATTTTTTTTTTTGCATTATTGGATCAATTCTGTCTAAACCATTTATTTGATTATTTTTCAATGGAAACCACATGGTTATGTGCTACAAGCTTCAATATAAAAATCTAGGCATCTACATTTAACCGGTTAAGCTCCATATGAGACACGCGTGTGTAACCGGAATTAAATTTACTTGATCTGAGTTAAGATTTTCTGAACTACTTAGTAGTGTATTAGACACAACAGCACCTTATAACATTGAGTTGTAAGACAGAAGGGTATTCCCCAAAATATATGATACATTCTGCACTAGGTCCATCCATACCTACTACTATTGAGGGCTCTTTTTTTATAATGTTATAAACTAGTGCTTGACCGCGATCCTGCCTGATGGTAAGCAGTGATGCAATCGTTGATGGTAAAGCGCACTAGTTTATTATGAGCCTATTCACTCTAGCCTTGAAGACACTTAAATTGTAATCAGACGGGAAGACCGCCGCAGGCAAATTGTTCCAGTCCCTCGATGAACGCGGTATAAATGGGAAAGTTTGTGAGGATGGATAGATGTTTGTTACTTTTTTTTCACGCAAAATCTACTGATGGATTGTAATGATAGTAATATAAGTCTAAACATACATCAGAATAACATAGAATACTTTTTATCTCGATATTTCCACGGAATCGAAATTAATGCGGGTGAAACCACGGGGCACTGCTAGTAAGTAATAAAGAATCCAAAGTCTACTTACCACCCCGAACTTCGCACACCAGCACCAAAGCTGCACCTTCCTCCAAAGGCCCCACCACGCCTGACACATCCGCGCCAGACTTGTCATACATCAACATCTGATGAGGAGGCACTACGACAAAAACCCACACAAATGTAATAAGATTCTACACTAATACTCTATCTCACAATCTTCATCATTACATCAATATGGGAATGAAACCTGAGGGCGCGATCGCTCCCGATATTACGCGAGCGCTAGATTTGATTATTATTTGACGCCATTAATGAACACCCTCCGTCCTCAATGGTAATTGGATATTTTATGATGTTATGAATATGCCTGATTACGTAAGTAAGAGAGTTCTTTGTGTGAGCAGTCCCTTTGCTAACAAAAGGCTCCTTGCAAATTACCTCTCGGTGCGAGTAGACTAATGGATTTCAATGGAGTTGCATATATGCGATGTAGGCTTACTTTTAAATGCTTTGTTCTGCGCAAAAGAAATTTACTTCCCTCATCTCCTTTGCCTGCGTCTTTCGTCGCCTTGAATAGGGTAATTTCTTTGAAAAGCTCAACGGTAGTTTGCTCGGCATTTTATATGCCATGTTTATGTTTATATTTTTATGCTCTTCGCCCGGTAATATTTCTTAAGAATACGGTTACGCTGCCATTGAATAAGCCTATTAGAGTAATTATATAGGAACGGACGCACAACTCAGCAAGGTTTTTATATTAATAAATAGTGAATGTATATTGATGTGGGAGCCATATGAAGTGCCAATAATTCACATCGATACGAATTGTGGAAGTGGTAAATAACGTTGTGAAAACACGGCACTGCGCAATATTAATTATAACAGTCTTCACCAAAGAATGAATACAAAGTGCTCGTAACTCATTTAATAATTTAGTGAACCATTTTCCGTCTAAGGTTTTAATAAGCAAATAAAGGGGATCAGTACGGCGGGCTGATAACGTTCAGACAATTTGATCTATTCAAATCTAATTTCCTTTTAAATTTAACCTGTCTCCTGCAGATTTTATCTGTGTCATCGTCGGCGGGCATCGTTTTTATCAGCGAGGCAGCTGAGCAACCTCGCCGATCCCGAGTCGACAGTTGATAATTAAAATGTCTGCGCGATGTCATCACTCGGCGACCGCGCGGCTCCCGCGATTCATCGTAATGACTAAATTGATTCCCAGTTGTCGCCTCATAAAATTTCCATTTTAAACTTAGCTAATTTTTATTTTAACGAGGTTGTCTAGGCTCGCGTCACTTAACATGTTACTCGGATCACAATAACCTTTTATAAATTAACTATTAATTTCTGTTGCTTTTAATTTCTTATTGATTGATTTGTCAAGATTATCAACTACATTAACGCATGACGAACGATGGACGTTGATTTAGGACGAATAAGAATTTTAATGTTAATTAAATAAAAATGGAACCAGCATTAAATATTGTACACCTGATAGGTATGTTACAGCGACCGTCTACAAATTATAAGAACTGATACCTCACCTGTGACAAAAGATAAATAAATTTTGAATTTGAATTTGGACTGTTTTATGCACAAATTAAAATTTTACACTTGAAATAATAGCAAAAGCAACTGAAGGTTTACCCAGAATGAATAGCCGAAGGGTAACCGTAGGATGGTTTTGTTTGTACCATAAAAAACACAAGTCTGGTCTAGACTGATTTAATTTCACCTTTCAAACCTAAAATAAGACAGTTACTTTGATCTAGTATTTTTCTTTGGTGGTAATTCTATTTACTCGGATTCATTAAGCTCTGTTTACTTAACTTTGTTTCTTTTTATTTGCACGTGTCTCAGATGTTATCAACTAACTTACCTATTACTGTGAGTCTGATTTGAAAGTTTCTTGTTGGTGAGTTTTTGAAGTCTACTCTACATCTGTAGACGCCTTCGTCGTCTAGTTGTACTGAGCTGAGTGTGAGAGCTGCCGGTCGGGCGACTGTTGCGAAGTATGCTCGGGGTCCGAACGCACCCGGGTCCGACCATTGAAGCGCCTTGTTAAACGACCGGCCACGAACGTCAAAACTGAAACAAAAAGCATTTATAATTTCGGAAAATACACCTTGAAATTTTAACATTCTGTAAGAGAGCTAGTTCTGATAAATCAATAATAAGTGTACCTTATTAGACCCAACGAGGACATAAAAAGTGTCGTACAAAATCCAGTTACAATCTCTCTAATACAATCACGTCCCCCGCCGAATCTAATGAAAAAGCGTAAATTGCCACATGGTCCGCGCTGAATTTATTTTCCTTAAAAAAAAACTGTCAAATTCTAGAATAAAAGAACGGCCCAACACGGTGAAGTTTTTCAATTTCCGGACAGGCTACATTTTCTCAATCTACCGACCCCCATCCTAATTTATAAAGCAAGAAGCTTTGAAAGGATGATTTGATCGCACACCCTGGTGTTCTCAGGTAAATTTAACAATTTGAGCACGCACTTTATGACGTTATTATCTATGCGAAGTTTTCGTTTCGCCCGGTTGCTGATATAAAATAGCAATTATAAACAATTGTAAGGATATAATGGGGATTTTATCTACACAACTGTTTTGGTTGCGTAAGCAAATGTTTCTTTGTAATATTTGTGTTTATTACGCACGTTATTCCTGTTTTGCGTAAGGATAAGCAAAATTAATTGATACTAAAGTTGATGTTTATTTTAAATAGTGTTTTGAGTACTTGTTTGAATTTTCTGAAATAGGAAATCGCTAAGCTCATTGATACTTTTTGTATCGTGATAATCCATATTATACTATACTTCTACTATATATATAAAATTCTCGTGTCACAATATTAGTTACCATACTCCTCCAAAGTGGCTTGACCAATTTTTATGAAATTTTATATGCATATTCAGTAGGTCTGAGAATCGGTCAACATACATATTTTTTTTAAATAACGTTTGCCAGGATGACATTCTGGGCACGGACATAGGCAACTTTTTGTTCCCGTAACATGTACCCGTGGGATAATTTTCGGCATCCACGTGGGTGAAGCTGCGTGGGCAAAGCTCTTAACTTATTCAGATTTTTCACAACAAAATACAATAAAAAAATCCTACACAAAAAAAAAAAACAAAAGCAAGTCCAAGTAAAGTCACGTGTATCCAAATCAGGTTACGAATGAGTGACAAGAGCTAGCTCACAGCATAAGGACGTTGATGGAAAGTCCTCGGACCTCCATCGTCAAGTGTGATTTCCTTAACGAGCGCCATGACATCTTAAGTGTGTTTCGTTGTACGATGTAGGTGTGTTCCTAACGTTAATTGGATTGGTTGTGCTCGGCTTCCGCTCATCCGTTTAAGGTAGCGAACGGTTCATTAGGCCCGACTTTATGCTATTAATTAAATACGTATTCACAAAGTTTTTATAAGGCCCTGCCCAACGGGAGTTAAGGCAACTGTCTGTTTCTCAAGGTGGGCTGGCTTTTATTAACTTGGTTGTTAATAACACGTGTAGAGGACTGATACGTTGAACTGTTGGCGTTTTGTTTTGCAATAAGTGTCAGTGTGATGTCAGTGAAGTGTTATTTTCTACTATCTTATATATAAAATTCTCATGTCACAATGTTAGTTACCGTAATCCTCCGAAATGGCTTGACCGATTTTTATTAATAGTTAATGAATTTTGTGTGCATATTCAGTAGGTCTGAGAATGGGCTAACATCTATTTTTTATTTGGCGAAATAACGTTTGCTAGTTTTTAGGGTTCCGTAGTCAACTAGGAACCCTTATAGTTTCGCCATGTCTGTCTGTCTGTCTGTCTGTCTGTCTGTCTGTCTG
>VKGM01012048.1:9626-20837 GCA_007844875.1 Busseola fusca | reverse complement strand
CACCCAGACACAGAACAAATGATCGTGCTCATCACACAAACGTTTGTCCTGGGTGGGAATCGAACCCACGACCTCCGGTATAGCAGTCAGGGTCACTAACCACTAGACCAACAGGCCAGTCAAGTCAGGTCATTGTTTCAGTAGCGTAGTTTTAGTTGAAACGAACAATTATCAAGAAAGAGAGATACACCAAAATAGATCTGTATAAAAGACTGCATTTAACTTCTCAGGGGCCGTAACAGATATATTCAACTAACTTTTAACTTATGACCAGAAGTCTTTAGTAACAACTCCTACTTTTCTTACTTCATAAAACACCAACTTGCTTACAAATTATTTCTATCGGCCATCAAAAGGTCAAAGTTATATGAAGGGTGAGTGGTGGGTGGTGTGATGTGTATGTCTACCCGAAGGTAGCACGACTTCGCAGGAGACGCCCTGGTCGTCGGGAGATGGCACCAAACTCCCGGCCACCGTAGGCGCAGGCCTGCGTTAAGGACCGACGGCGCGTCGTGTTCCGCGCGCGCCTCAAAGAGATGCAGTCAGCATAGTGTGAGGTCCATAAGGACCGATGCCTGCCCCAGGGCCGTGGAGCGTATCAAAGAGACACCGGGGTCCCTGGGGCGCATAGGCAGGTGAAGGAACATGGGTGGGTTTTAGTCAGTAAATTCTGGGTCATTTGATGATTTCCCACGAAACAAAAAAAAAAAATCTGTAAAAATCTCACCTTGAAAAGTTAGATGAAGTGATCTTAGAGTAAGCTGTCAATAGTGTCAATGCGTTAGCAATGGTTGGAATGACAGCTCACTCCACGCTCACTTTACCTAAGTTTTCACCGTAAGATGGTTGCAGAATCGCACTGCTGCTGACGACATATCTTTGAAAATTGGACACTAATGTTGGAAACCACATTTTGTTTTCACGTTTATTAAAAAAAGTATACTAGAAAACGATATGCACGTGTAATCAGTTTTACATTTCATTTTTAATATAAAAAACGTTACAAAACTATTAGTGATTTTAATTCCATTCATACAATGCAAAATCCTGGTCCATTTGGTGGCTGAGCGTGTATCTCGCGACGATTCATGCGGCAGGCATGTTCTTCGAGTCGGCAGCTGGCTTCATGTTTTCGATCGGTATAGGACCTCTGCTCAAGATTGGCCAACCTCATCATATTGATGTAGCCGCTCCACAATGCTTCAGCTACTGCGCTTGCACGAGGCCATACCCTGATAATATTACAATATTATTGAAATTTACAATGTTCACAAACTAAACTATATTTAAAAGTTCAGTGCATCTTTTTCTTTCTCTTTATCATTAAGAAAAGGATAGAAGATAAATATTAGTTTAGTCCTGTCAAATTAATTCTATAGACAGTTTAGACGTGATTAAAAACATGGTTACAAAAAAAAAACGTCAATTTACGTCAGGCGCTGACTAATTTGATAGAAATAAACTAATATTTATCCTCTGTCCTTTTCTTAATTAAATAGAAAGAAGAGGATGCACTGAATTTCAATTCAGTTTAGTTTGTGAATTATAGCATACATTCCATACCGAGCTTATAATGGTACGCTTGGCTACACATCAAGCTATACATAGCCAGTATCGCGTACGTACGCTCTGGCGGGAGTTCATAAAAGAAACACAGTCTTAACGGTTTACGGAAATTGCTGGAAACTCACAACGCGGCACGCGTCCTCGCGTTTTGGAGTTTTGAGGCGAACTGAAGTTACGCCGTCAGTCGTCACAGTGTGACGGCGTAACTTCAGCGCAATAACGACCGTGTGACGGTCACACGGTCGTTATTGCGCTTTCCGCGATTTTGGCACAATATAATCATATAGATAATTATACTGTGAATTTGGTGTTTTAACCAGACGACGTGATCTCAATTTTTTTCCTACTTCAGAGAAAAGGGAGGTTATGCTTTGCAACGTTATGAGATTCACGCCATTATTTATTTATTACGAATCACACAGTACAAATATGTTCTTCCGTACGTACAACCAGTATAAGCTGACTTCTGATTGTATGAAAAACCCATATAATGAGAGGTCAGCTAAAACTGGAAATGTATAGCTTGATGTGTAGCCGTGTGTACCACCATCTTTGCATGTACAACCTACCTGCTTATCATATTATTGTCGTCGACAACCTCGGCCCACATACAAGCCTCGCCTCCCAGAATGTCGCTTTCCTTTGGTACTGGAACATGTCCGGTCACTATTTCTCGAGGATCAACTTCGTAGTATTTATACCAGTCTCCTCCGCCACTGATATGATCTAAGTACCACGAAGTGGAGTAAATGACTTTGTGACCAGCTTCCAAGATCTGTAAAGTGAGTTTCAAAGCTGTTAGTAAAAAATAACAACGAGGAAGACTATCGTCGATACGAAAATATGAAGAAGCTGTTCAATAACGTGCGACATAAATGACAAAAATGTAAACAATATGAGTTTTTGGAAAAATGACTTTAAACCCTATACTATAAAGTTCAGTTTACGCTACAACTTCAAACAATAAAGTTGATATTTGTTTAAATTGAAATCGCATACATCGAAGGACTGGAACAATTTGCCTGCGGCGGTCTTCCCGTCTGATTACAATTTAAGTGTCTTCAAGGCTAGAGTGAATAGGCTCATAATAAACTAGTGCGCTTTACTATCAACGATTGCATCACTGCTTACCATCAGGCAGGATCGCGGTCAAGCACTAGTTTATAACATTAAAAAAAAAAGAAAAAAGGAAAGAGTCCTTACCTTGAAAAACCGTATAGTTAATCCTTGGTTGTCGTGTGACCATGACACCATGACGCTTTCGTCATTCAGTCTTGTGACGTTCGGTCTCGATGGAGGAATCATCACAGCTGTAACAAAAACTGTATCATTTAAAAGCGGATCCTTTTTGGCTTCTTTTGAACGTAACCTTATTAATTTCTCGTCATACCTTTATGTTTTCTAGGGTTCTTCCTGCTGTGCCTTTTGGGGGATTGAACCGAGTACTTTGTCTTTGAAACTTGTAGTGGGTAATCCTGGTCAATGAAACATTAATTATAATTAATTAGTTGGTAACTAGTTAAAATATAGCCCAGAGATGGCAAGGTATTATGCTTCTAGCACTGAAAGTATACCTTAGCATCTCTCGACGGAAATTTCTAAACTATCCACACATTATTTCAGTATGGAATCACCCACTGCTATAATCCTGCTAGAATCCTTTCTTTCCTGGATTCACCTCGAAAATGGACGGCGGAGAAGCGAGAAAAGCGGCCCTGGTCGAGGTGCTTCCTACAACCATGCCCTTAAAAACATGCTCAGCCGCGATGCATCTACGAACTATTTTATCTCCTCAGTGTGATGACCAAGTTTGTGTTTGTTATATTTTTCTCCACAGCCGCCTGGCAAGAGCTTGTTTCTGACCTGGTCGGGTATCTGCAGCGGCACCACAGTGAGCATGCCGGCGCCGTACGCGCAGCCGAGCGAGTTGCACGCGAAGCACTGCACGATGCCCGCGTGGCGCTTCTCCACGTGCTCGATGTACAGGTCCGTGTCTGATGAATAAGGATTTATTTAAGGATGGTTCGATCGCCTACACTGGGCCGTTCGTTTGGACGCTAAACCCAGACACTGAATCTGAAGCTTGAAAAGCCCTAATTCGAACCATCCTGGTAGACCTTTATTTGGCCTATCTAATTAAATAACCAAATATTTGACGCTGTATTATCCCACTGCAGAACTTGGCCTCCCTTTTCTTTATCCAATCAACTCAATCCTGAGCCAATATGGCTCAATCCCTCTACCAATAAGCCTCAAGTTTGTCCTGCCATCTACACCTGGGAATTCTGCGATGTCGTTAGACGTTTGTTTGTTTTAATAATTTCTCCTGTACCCTTCATAATTTCTATTCACACAAATTTAGATAGGAATATTTGCTTATTTATTTATACGAACGCCATATAGCAATTACACCAATGGAGCAAAAAATCACTTCATGTGCTGCTTTCCATCCATTCTATGCGCGGTGGACATCGTGCTCTTGGAAACTATGAAATTCAAATAAAAACGTCAAGGAAAGAGAGATCAATCTCGCATAGGCATTTAAATGGCTTACATTTGGATTTTATTTGTAACAGTAGTGCAACAGGTCCCAATATTTGTCTGTCATGGATGAATAAAATACCCGACAGGGGCGACAAAAAGCAATTGATTCATGAGGTTTCGTGTAAAGGTTGGCAGAAAATGTGTCCGTTTTTCAGACAGGTGAGGATAAGTAATCCAATGAAGTCACGAACATCTATATCTTTATTTTCTCGCAAGTCGAAGATAGATTTATTAACAGATATAAAAAATATTTTTAGCAAGCAATGCTTATACAAATCTGCTCGAAAATCGTTATGGCCATGCCTTTGCCAAAACGAATTATTTTTTAGTGCAGATATTACAATTTGCCTTAATTTCTATAAGCGTTTGGAACTACTCACTATTAGTCTTCACTCCTTTTTCGTTCTTCAGTACCTCAGCATTAAGGACCCAGTACACACGGGGAGCTGGTTCTCCGAAGGAGTTCCCGCAGGTGACGTGCGCCTTGCCGCCTTCGTTAGGAGTCGATACGGACACGTTGCCGTCCCAGTGAGGCGGTTGTAACGCTATGACTTTCCACGAGCGACGGATGCCGTTTGCTACGCAGGAGTATACGCCCTACAACAAGAATACCAATTTAATGAGGTTCGCTAGATGGCGCTGCATCTAGTCTAAAGTGTAAAAATCGTTCCGTAATTAAAATTTTTTTTAAAATATTATTAGTACATATAAGCGAATAAAAATAAGTGAACCAAGTAAACATCACGTAATTCATCAGTGACAGCGTTATCCACGGATTTGATACAGGGACTGTGAAGTTAATACACAATATACTGTGATCAATATACTCCGCTTTATAATAATAAATATGAACAAAAAACAGCAATAATATTTTAAATATACCTATCCTTTTAACATTTTGTGTTCCTAATTTAGTAAAACAAGTGTGGTAAAAAAAACAATAAGAAAGACTAAGTGAAAAAGTGACTCCTAGTGATTTGAATTCAAACCGTCATATTATGTCATCAACTAATGAAAGGGGAAAGATTTGCAGGAACTGGTCAATAAATTGAGCATCCTAAATTATGTGCGGTTGGCGAAGTCGTTAACGCATCTCCACTTTTGCCTCACACGAGTGTCACGAGTTCAAACCCCAGTGACAACATCACTTTTCGTTAATTCCAAAATTCATCAGTTGGATTATATTCTAAGGAAATACTTACAAGTTCATTATTGTAATATTGATCGACTAGTACGTTCAAACAAAATATGGCAAACACAAATGCAAAAAGTAAGATGGCAGCACTAGTAACATGCTTTAAATGCAAAAAAAATGTAAACATAAAAACTACTGCCTTGTGTTCTGCCTGTGATAACAGGTATGAATTGGAGTGCGATGGGTATCCAGAACAAACTTATCGCCTTAAGGACGCGGAAGCTAAAAAAAAGTGGAGATGTAAGGCGTGTATCAAAAATAAAAAATACGCTAATACCTCCGGTACAACCAATATTACCCTGAGAAAAAAACCAACTTCTGTAAAAACACCCTCACCGACAGAAGAACAATCTCGGTGTATCGAGGATATAGTACAGGATCAAGTGTTGACACGTCGATCTTCGATTCAAAATACTGCAGATTTACTTGACTCCCACATACTGACGGAGTGCGAAAGATCTACAGAATCATATACTCCCAATAAACTATCAATGAGTGTTGACGGTACTGTGTCTGACTTAGTATTAGCCTCAGAAATGAAGGAAACAATCGCTCAGCTCACATTAAAACTCGAAATCGCGGAGAATGAACTGGGAAATATATTATTGGAAAACACCGAGCTACATAAGCAAATAAATAAATTAGTCACTGAAAATAAAACACTAAAATCTTTATGCCAGTCACCTTCCATATTTACAAGTCCGGGTACAAGTACTAAAAAGAAAAAGAGGCAAGCTCTGTCAAATCAACACCACATAGTTTCTACACCATCCTTACCATCCAGACTTGAATCCAGATTGAACGTCGATACCGATGAATATGAAAATGTGTTCTCATTGGAACAAGAAATTGTAACCCTGCAGCAGCAATTACAGGTTGCACAGCTGGAAATAGCAGCCCTCACGCACCGTATTGCGACCCTAATGCAGAATAGTTACAATGCTTGTGAACCTGTCGCTCGTATTGATCTAAAGCAGAATACAGTAAATACCATCGGTCCTCAGATATGTGCTGCCACAGATAGACAGACTGAAAGAAAGATACTTATTTTCGGTACTCAGCGCTGCGTCGGGCTTGCAGCAGCCATATCACACTCAAGGACAAATACACAGTATGAAAGATACAAACTCGTCTCTGTAACAAAGCCAAATGCGCCTTGCAGTGAAATCATAGCAAACTGTAAAAATACTAAAGTGACAAGTGAAGACAAACTTGTAATATGCATAGGCGAAAATGATAAAAATCCAAACCTACTGTTGTCCCAATTGCAAATTATATTGAATACATTCTTAAATAATACTGTTATTGTGTTAAATGTCGTCAATAACATGTACCTTAATGTCCGTAAGTTAAACTATTGTATAAAAAATATCTGTAATAAATACAAAAAATGTCACTATGTAAATCAAACATCCACGAAACTCTCCGACATTTGTAAGTCGATAAATCACATCATAGACTGTTGTGATTATAATGATAAATATTTAAATCCGAGCGAAATTCGGAAAAGGATAGCGAGTAACAAATCAAGTTCTAAATTAAACGTTTCTCCAAGTGAACCCAAAAGAGGCACAATTCCCTATTACTTTAGTCGTACTAAGAGTACGCTCAACACAGCTAGCTGCTCTGTAGAATGTAACGCAAAGAGTAAAATAGGGACTATACCCTATTACTTTCCTGTGTTAAAAAAGCGCGACTCATTTTTTCGTATCTCAAACCAATAAAACACACTATTTTAGAATTTTTCATCAAAATATCGCCAGTTTACTATCTAAACAAGAACTACTGGAAATTACAATTCAGAAGTTGAAAGAAGCAAAAAATGATCCAGATGTGATATGTCTATCTGAAACTTTTATAAAAAAGGGCTGTGAAAATTATGTAAAAATATATAATTATGAAATGGCTTCTGGCTTCTGTAGAGACAAACAAAGAGGTGGCACATGTATATTAATAAAAAAAGGTTTATATTATAAAGAGTTATCATTCGTGAAAAACTATGCATCTCAAAACACGTTTGAAGCTTGTGGCTTAGAGGTAACAAGTAATAAACTAGTAGTTATATGTGTTTATAGAACGCCCCAATCTGATCCAAATCAGTTTTTAACAAAATTGCATAAACTTTTACACGATTTACTAAAAAAATACAAATCTAAAGTAAATTTAGTTATAGCCGGTGATTTAAATATAAATACATTAAAAAAAGGTAACGTTACAAAAGAGTTGCAAGATTTGTGCAACAATTATTATTTGAAAATCCACATAAATGTTCCTACACGTAAACTATCTTGTATTGACCATATCTTGAGCAACATTGCCAACGCTACGTCAACTGTACTACCTCTATACCTTTCAGATCATGATACGGCACAAATGTTAAGCTTTCCCACTAAACATAAACCACAAAAAGCGCCAATATACTACGTTTATAAAAGAGATTACAGCTTAGATAATGTTCGGAAATTCAAAGAAAGCTTGCAAAACCTTTCTTGGTCTGATATTTATCAAAATACTGATGCAAATTCAGCATTCAGTGATTTCCATGAACTGGTTAACTTACTCTACAACCTCTGTTTCCCCAAGGTAAGAGTTAGAGTGAACAGTAATAATAAAAACACTCAAAAGTGGATAAGCAGAGGAATAAGGCAAAGTTGCGAAACTAAACGGAGACTACGTTACCAGTATTATCAAACTAAAAATTCTGTTAATAAAACTAAATATAAACATTATTCCAATCTGCTAAAGAAATGTATTTACGGATTAAAAAAGAACGCAAACATAAAATATATTAACACACAGGATAATAAATGTAAAGCCACTTGGACTGTCATTAAAAACGAAATAAATAATACTACCCTCAAAGACAACATAGAAATCATAAAGTTGAATGATGCCGTAATTACTGACCCTGTAGAAGTGGCTTCTCTATTCAATGACCACTATGTAAATTTAACACAAAACTCACCAACTCAACAAAGTGCTGGCCAAAGCTTTAGGAAAAACATAAGTGTCAACTCTATGTTTCTCAAACCCATGCTAGAAAGTGAGGTTCGACAGGAAATAATGTCTTTACGCAATACCAGAGCAGAAGGCTATGATGAAATTAGCACAAAAGTCGTAAAAGCCTGCTGTAATGAACTGACTGATATCTTAACTTACCTAATCAACACGTCATTTTCAGCTGGAAGTTTTCCCGATAAATTAAAATTATCCATAATAAAGCCGTTATTCAAAAAGGGAGATAAATGTGATATCAATAATTATCGACCTATAACTTTAATACCTATATTCTCCAAAATTTACGAAAAATGTATGTACAAAAGAATTCATAATTTTTGCAACAAGTTCCAAATAATAAGTGATGAACAGTTTGGGTTTCAAAAAAATAAATCCACGTCTTTAGCCATTTTCTCTCTTTTAAAAAATATACTTTCAAATATTAACAATAACCATTTGACCACTGGTCTTTTCTTTGATTTATCGAAAGCCTTCGATCTGGTGTCACACCGAATATTACTGGATAAGTTAGAGAATATCGGAATTAGGGGACCTGCTCTGCAATGGATATCGTCATATTTAAGTAATAGACGACAGCGTGTGATAATCAATAAAATTACCAAAAATAAAGATATGACATCCTACTCATCGCAATATAAGGTAAATGAATATGGTGTTCCGCAAGGAAGCGTTTTGGGCCCAATATTATTTATTTTATATATAAATGACATCATAAAAATAACCAAGCATAAATGCGTATTATTTGCTGACGACATATCCATTATAGTGACATCTGATAAAAAGAAAAGTACCATTGCAGATCATGAATTTGATGTCAATAATACAATTGACACGTTATTGCATTGGCTTGACATAAATAATTTAAAAATAAATTTAGATAAATCCGTTTACATCCAATTCAATCAATCAAACAATAATAAATACAACATCAAAATGAATATCACTAAAATCAAAGAAGTAACACACACCAGATTTTTGGGTGTGATGATAGATAAAGACGTTAATTGGAAAGAACATGTAGATAATGTTAGCACTAGAATTAATAAATTCGTCTATGCACTGAAACAGGTAAAAAATGTAACGAATATAAAAACTGCTATTATTTCATATCACGCGTATGTAGAATCATTACTACGCTATGGTCTTGTGATGTGGGGTAATAGTACCGATAAAAACAGAGCCTTTGTCGCTCAAAAAAAGTGCATAAGGGCAATATGTGGCCTTCAACCGGATGACTCATGTCGACCAGTATTTAAAAGACTTGGTTTGTTACCGTTGCCGTCTCTTTACATTTATGAAATATGTGTGTTTGTCAGGCAGCATCAAAATTTATTTTCTAAAGCAGATGACATTTGTGTTCGAAATCGACGAGATCCCAACAGGCTCGTCCTAAGTGATTTTCCAAGGCTAACTAAATATAGCAAAAGCTGCCTTTCAATGTGTGTATGTTTGTATAATAAGTTACCACAAGATCTGAAAAATGTAAATACTAAATTATTTAAAAAGAAAATTTACGAATGGTTGTCAGTGAATAGTTTTTATAGTGTAAATGACTTCATTGATGAAAAATTTTAATTAATATCAGTTATCCTGAAAATTTGCATGCTGATTACTATGTTGGCAAAACATGTTTTGTTCTAAATTTTATTATTATTTTTACCATCTTTTAATACCGTGTTTTAAGCAAATAAATATATTATTATTACTAACTCTTTAACTTCTATAAAAAAATGCCAAAAAGTACATTACCGAATGATTTTGCGTTTATCGAATTTTGTTCTTACATACCGTACCATCAAACCGAACAGCTCATGGTACCAAAATTGTAATCTCGAAAAAAATATCAGTTATCCAATACATTTGGGTCCAGTTAGATAATAAAGTGTGGTATGGGACACCTGAATGCTATGTTTCGTAATTTAAAACGTTCAAAAACTTGTCAAAATATAGGAAAATTTGGGGATTTTTTGACAGATTGAAACTGAGATCTGAGGGACAATTTTCGTGTGAGGGAGAGGCAGACGCAGAGCCCTCACGCCCCTAGCCGCCGCAGGAGACGCCCTGGTCTTCGGGAGATAACAGCGAACTGACGCCACCGTAGGCGCGAACCTGCGGGCGGCGAGCAATGGGTAGCTCGCCGCCTGGTAACGACCAGGCCCGGGTCGACGGCGCGTCGTGTTCCGCGCGCGCCTCAAAGAGATGTCAGCACAGCGTGGGGTCCATAAGGACCAATGCCTGCCTCAGGGCCGTGGGTAGTTCGAAATAGATACCGGGGCCCCTGGCGGCGCATAGGCAGTTGAAGAAACATGGGTGGGTTTTAGTCAGTAGAAGTCTGACACACCCTTCCGCTCTGCCCAGAGCGGGAGAGGTCATTTGATGATTTCCCATCCACCAAAAAAGAAAAAAAAAGGGACAATTCTCGTAATTTCAAGAACGCTCATAGTCTGATCTCAGTCTCGATCAGTCAAAAATCCGTCTAATTTTCCTACTTTTTGACAAATTTTTGTAATTATTGTGTCACCGAGATGAGACCACGATTACATTTTGTAAGTTTTAAATTACGAAGAATTGGCATTCAGAATGGGAACTTACCTAAAATTGCGAGATAGCCCCTCCGATTCAAAATCAAAAATCAAAGCATTTATTTCAAATAAACCAATTACAGGTACTTTTGAATTGTCAAATTAAATTGTCACTGACTTGCGGACCCGGTCAGTCAGTAAAATGAAGCTAATTGCCCATTCCAAAGCGTAGATCTCTATGGAGAAGAACGGGCAAGAAACTCCACGGACACTCTTTTAAAATCATAAATTTGTTACAGAATATTTGATTACATCATTCATGTTCAATTTACCCATGTAAGAACGATGCAAAAAGATGTGCAAGTT
>VKGM01011998.1:969-11596 GCA_007844875.1 Busseola fusca | reverse complement strand
CGTTCCATGGTATGTTGTGAAAATACTGCTTTACATGTGGCTTCTGTTTTTTTAATAAAATGTTAGAATTAAATATTAATTCCGTAGCATCGATATAATATTTAATATATTAGTATCGTTTAGAAATCAATTAATTAAATATTTTTTTAAACAGGCAAACTATTTCACCATATTTTATGTGTTGACAACCCAATTTGTCACTTTTTTATTGATTTATCATCCTTATAACTATCATAACAGCTCGTCGATTCTCTAAAAATTTCACCGTGAAAAGTTAGGTGAAATGAGTTCAGAGTGAGCTGTCAATAGTGTCAATCCCTAGCATTAGTTGGAATTAGGCTCACTTTACCTGAGATTTCAGGGTAAAATTGTTATAGAATCACACTGCAGGCCTTAACCCTATTGCGACAGTGTAGTTATCAACTTAAAAATATCTTATCTAACCTTTTATTTATTTCAGTAATCATTGTATAAGGAACAGATCTGTTTCCTATACAGAGTAGTTCCAATATACTTATTTAAGTTAACAAGGTTTTCCTGAAAGAATAAGAGTATTGCGACTCATTTGCCAAAAATGTAAACAAATATAAGTTAATGGAAAAATAACTTTAACTCGTACATAATAAAGTATAGTTTACGCTAAACATTTTTATAAGAGTGTTTCTTTTCAAGAGTGCTAGTCAACAGACACAGTCCAAAATCAACTTAATTACTATGTATACAAAGTTGACATTTCCCTTTTGTCTGCCGCCTTTTCTTCCTCTCATCATTCTAAAATTCCTAATCACATCACATCACACCACATTCTTTATTTTCAACTGATATTGGCGTTTTACGTCTACAAGACACAGCATATTATGTATTGCATCCATTAGAAGAAACCAACGAATTTCGCACCTAACCTCACTCTAAAATTCAAAACGCAGACTTAAGCCAACATTGACGAACAATAACTGTCCGTAATAAAACATAGGAACATATCTACATCCGTATCAAAGAATAGATGCATACGTCGCAAGTAGGGCTGCCACTCACCGGGACAGCTGGCAATTACCGCGGGAAGTCTCGGCTTTCGGTAACGCCCGCTAGCATTGTGCACGGGACGTAGAATCCCGCATTTTCAATGCAGTTTAACGCCCGATTGCTTTGATCCCAATCTCTAATCGGTGTTGTTAAACTTTTAAATTTTGTTCAGCGAAATTCAAATTATTCTGAAAAGCTATTAGCTAAAATGCTCGGGCTTAGGGAGGTACTTTTACTCGCTTGTGGAGAACGCAGGTAACATTATTAATGGAAATTTATGATACAGATTTACGGTATCACCATAGGGGCTCGTAGTGTATAACACCCGCACGGGTCGTTCGATCAGGCTAAGCTACGCTTGCCGCGGTTGGTCGAGGATGGGTAACCATCTTTATATATGAAGACCCCTCCGTGCCTTAGAAGCACGTAAAGCCGAAGGGAGGTCTTGGCTGGATTTCTGACACGAGTCAGAAATCTCTCCAATCAGAAATCAGTCTTTCCGTTACGGGTCTTTAGAAACACGAAAGTGTGACAATCAGTCTTACTAAGGGGTATCGTATTACCCAGTTACTGGGTTGTGGAGGTCAGATAGGCAGTCGCTCCATGTAAAATACGGGTATTCAGCTGCAACCAGTTTGATTGGAAGCAAAGCCCAACATATATAACTAGTTAGGAAAAACTTAGACAGGTTGACTGACGGTGAATCGTCATAAATTGGATTGGTGGATGAAATGTTCAAAAAACCTTATTTCCTCGGCAGTCAGGTAAAAACACCTGTTTCCGTACATTTCCTTTGAAAACTCGTTTTTTTTTTTCGTTTTTTGCAACATATTTTTTTTAGCAAACAACATTTTTATTTTTAAGTCCAGTGCCTGGTAAGTAAATAAAAATTTTACGTCGTTAGCATCCCATTGAAGTTAGCTTGAAAGGAAAAACGAAGCCCGCGTGGGTTGCCTCGTGCTTGTCATTTACTTATTTCGCTGCGGAGTAGAAAAAGGTAAAAATGTAAACACGAAAACGCCATTGTAATGATTTTAAAAAGAAAATGTTAAATTATATGCGGCAATAGTCAATATTTATACACGAACAGCAGTTTTTAAGCTCCAAGCTGTAAGCTATAATGCATTCGATTTTAATCATAAAATATACGTCGAATATTTATCGCCGAAGCGTACAATTTCACGTAGCAATATTTCAATACCGGAATGTAAATGTCGATCGCGGACGTATCATAGCGCAACACTATTCGCAGTACTTAATTATTAAAGTGTAATTTCCGATACAGCGAACTGAACTGTCAGGCTTAAAGCCAAGACTTTGCGACAAAGGAATGACGGCCGAACTGTACCTACTCATCTGTCACCGTTCCTTAATTTATTACTGACAATAAATTCTTTAGTTGGAACGTGAACAAGTAATATATTTTCTCACCTTGGACCTTTAGAGCTTGATTCTAAGAAGGAGAAAAACATGTTCAATTTAGAGCAAGTTATTTAAATCCGAAATGTAGTTGATTTCATGTGTTTAGTCAAGTTTAGAATAGGGTGTCAAGCCTGATAGGGCAGAAAAATCGAACAATTTTGTATAAATGTCGGGTTTTCTAAGTTAAAAGATGGACCGTCGACAGGCAATGTTTATTGAGTACTTTTTGCTCGAATAACAACGAACTGAATATAACCTTTTAATCAATGACACTACTACTATTATAGTTTTAACTTTTAAGAGAATAGAATAGTCTTTATTATGAACACCATACCATATAAATTACAGACAAAGAAAAATAGAAATTTCAGAAAGGGTGACACAATGGCCGGTGTTATCGCTCTAAACTTTGCATGGATCGAAAAGGTATAGGAGATACAACTTCCAACGTTAACGTTACGCTCGGGAATCATTTTGAACAACATACAACATAACACAAACCTGCGAATTGCGAAAAACTTAAGAAAATTTGAATTTCGCGGTTCATTTTAACCATTAATCGACAAATTCGCCCATTTACCTAAATATTTCGCATTTCAATAAAAAAGCAAGATAAGCAAAGCCAAAACAATCTATGCAAAACTTCACTAGTGGAAAAAACAGCACAGGAAGAGCATAAAACATTTACAGAAAATCAGAACCTGCAACCGAAACTTCAACTGAATCCATTCTAACCAACCTTTTACATTTTTAAATGGAAGTTTCCGATCGGTGGAAATAAGCGGTACGTGCTGAGAGCGCAGTTCAGCCAGGACTTGCTCGTGACACTACATACCCGCACCTGGCTATACCGGCGACCTACGACCGATAACTAAGCAATAGTGGACTATTGTTTGCTACGATTTTATTTACTGATATTGGTTATAGGGGGATTTATGGGTAAAAAATTTGACCAAGTTTAGGGACAACGATTTCGTATGGAGTGCGTACGCGGCTGAAAAGATGCGTCCGCATTTTATACAAAATTGTTGTTTTCTATGGACAAAATCTGAACAGAGCTTAATAAGTGTGAATAGTTCCTTAAAAGTAAAATTTTGATGATATTTATTTTAACACTTAGCTTCTGCCCGCGACTTCATCATTATCATCATCAACCTATAGCAGTCCACTGCTGCACATAGGCCTCTCCTATTGCACGCCATTCAACTCAATTTTCGGCAACTCTCATCACGAAAACGACATTGTAATGATTTTAAAAAGAAAATGTTAAAATATATGCAGCAATACTCAATATTTATACACGAACAGCAATTTTTAAGCTCCAAACTGTAAGCTAAAATGCATTCGATTTATATCACAAAATATGTATACGTCGAATATTTATCGCCGAAGCGAAGCTTTATTTCACGTAGCAATATTTCAATACCGGAATGTAAATGTCGATCGCGGACGTATCATAGCGCAACACTATTCGCAGAACTTAATTATTAAAGTGTAATTCCCGATACCGCGAACTGAACTGTCAGGCTTAAAGCCAAGAGTTAGCGACAAAGGAATGACGGCCAAACTGGATGATGGCTGGTAGCGACTGGTCGCTACCAGTCATCATCCTGCGAAGATCGTCCCTCCACCTAGCCTAAGAGCGTCCCACCTTACGTTTGCCAATTCGCGGTCTCTACTCAAGAACACGTCTACTCCAGCGGCCATCGGTTCTACGGCTAATATGGGCGGCCCATTGCCACTTAAATCTGCCTTGGTTCTCTGGCGAATCATCTCATTACGGATTCGATCGCTCAGCGAAACTCCAACCAAGCATAGCCCGTTCCATAGCTCGCTGAGCTACCTTGAATTTATGGACCCGCCGTACCGTGAGTGTCCAGGTTCCGGCTCTGTAAGTCATAACTGGCAGGACGCACTGATTGAAGACCTTAGTCTTTAGGCTCTGTGGAATACGCGACGAGAAGACTCCAAGAATCTTCCCAAACGCCCGCGACTTCGTCCTGGTGAAATTTATTGTTTCTCCGACTTACCCCGTCGCATCGCATCTCCTACCGCGCTATCACTTCGTTTTCCCTTAACGTCCTTCCTGACTTTTATATTGTTTGCTCGTCTCCTTAGGATTCTACCGTGATGTTAAATCAAGAATGGGGCTATTATATATATGCAAAAAGATTTTTCAAATTCGACTTGCAGTTCCAGAGATTAACGCGCAACAATACAAAATAATTCACCCGTTGGCAATAGAATACTAAGAAAAGTCTACACCGTGATAAAAACACAGAGCTAGTCAGCAAGTTCATCATCATCATTATATTAACCGAAAGACATCCATCTGTTGGGCATAGACCTCCCCTAAGCACCTCGACTAAAAGCAAGCAAACAAGTCAGCAAGTTAAAATACGAGAATGAAATCCATCAAAAGAAAAAGCCTACTCACTTTAGGTACATCTTACCGAAGCAGAAAACCAAAAGGTACCTACATACAACTCCGTCTTCAAGGGTACGACAGATTAATAGGCCTATAAATCCTAGAAGTGGTCCAAACAGTCCCCAACCTTGTCTTTGAGTGTTGTCATCAAAAACTTTCCTCATTACTCATTCGTACAGTTTATTTGTTTCAGCTCGTCCCTGTCTCAAGTTCTTTTCCTACGCCATTAAAAGTTTTGATTCATTTAGAAGTGTTACGGTCTACGGATTCCTTGATCTGAGTTATCTTGCTCCAATTAAAGGGTTTTTGATGTTGTTATACTTTGCGGAGTTTTGGCTATAATGTGGTGGGCGGTTTCTAAATTTCTAACCCCAAAGAGTTAAAAATGTTTGAGTTTGATTGATTTTCGTTGAGTTTGTGTAGGGGTATTATCGTTTTGGTTTCGCAACTGAATATTGTTTAGATCAATACGCAGAATATTTTAATATAGGGTGTTTAGTTATAGCCTCAAATATAAACTAGTCAGTTCGCAATAAATGCAGTCTTCGAATAATGAAGAGACCTAAGTGGAGAGGAACAAGACCACGGAACTAACTCGATCACTATTTAGAACTTATACTAAGAAGAGCAGCGACGACAAAAAAAAATGTAAATGTAGTCTACTTCTTTTCCAAAGAGATCTAAGTACGTTTTGGAATGGAGCTTCAACTTTCTGACTAACTGACCGTCTCTTTGAAAATTCAAAAGTACTTGTATATAGTTATCATATTGAAGTTATTGAAATAAATAGTTTGAATTTGAAAAAGCCAATATCGTCAGCTAGGCTACTTTAACGAACATACCTATGTCACTTCTACTGAAAGAAATATCATTAAAGGAGTAAACCCACTTATAAAAGGTTGAAACCTAAATGAAGGTTTAATTTATCGAAACAATTACACAAATTACAAGGTTAAAGGTTAAATTAAGAGTTAATTTGGGGATAAATAAACAAAATGGAGTAACAAACGGTTACACCCACAATGTCGGCGTGGGTAATGACGTGGAACACAGCCTCCCTAATGATCTTATACGTCGCTATCCATATAATAATCTCTATTAATATGCAGGGTTGGCGTTTTGTAAAATGATCTTTTAAATTGACCGTTTTGGGTGTAATAAGGAAAAGAAAAAGGCGTGGCTGGACATGTAGACGGGACATCACAACATTTTGAACAAATAATTGTTTAGCCACTAATGTTTCCACTGTTAGGACACAGGCCTCCTCTCTATGAGAGGGAATGAACCGCAATCTATCACGCAAGCCTAGTGCGGGTTGGTAGACGTCACATATCTTCAAATTTATGGTTCTAGGACATGCTGGTCACGATGTTTTCCTTCACTGTATTGAGAGCAGTGGCGACGAAATAAATTTGTCTTTACTGATAATTTGTATTTATGGCACGATCTGTAGGCTTAAGTTAATTGCTTTTTGCAAGTACAACTTATCAAAGGGTAACTTCTAGGTAAAAGAAAAACAAAAGTTACCAAAAATTCTCTTAAACTTATGAGTAACTTAATCTCGATTAACTTAACGAAGTCGGCACGTGGAAAGTACTAAAACATTATACTACTCAGGTTCAAGCCGTTACTCCAAATGAGACAGCCCTATTCCGAGATAACGGTACCTTTTACACGAGTGCGAAGTAAAGTTCTTGACGACTGTACTGTGGATGTCATCAGTACCCGAAATAAGGCTGTAAATGATTGTCCCTTGTGATAAGACCCAGATTATGCTATCAGTGTGGACAGGGCCAAAATGGACTACTCACTAATGCTGGATTTATTGCTCGACCAACGCGCTGATTATCGTGACCGAGCGTTTAGTGCATAGCTGACGGTAAACATACACACACACACATATACACTCATTCTTATATTTTGTAATAAGCGTTTTATTTGTGCGAAATAAACGATTTTTCTTTCTTTACATATACGTACGAGCGTACGGTCCGTCGTTCGATCAGCGTCGCACTAAATGCCCGCGTATACCGAGACAGCGCTTCTGTCGGCCGACGTACGCCAGATTCCGTCAGCGCGACGAAGCTGTACGCGCGTAGCGATTCATCAACCGGTAGTTGTTCATAAGTTTTCCTTGATATACTAACGTTCGACCAGTGCTGATCGTCGGTCGAACACAAAATCCAGCCTAAAGGGAAAATATAAAGCCAGAATGGTGGATTCCACCCTAACAACAGCTTTGAAAGTGAGACTTCTGCTAATGGATGAATATATTTTTTAAATGATATTGCTCTTTGATTGATAACAGCAATCCTAATATTCTCAATGCTCTAATACCAAGTGTGTATTTGAGCATGTGCTAGTAGATTATACTGTGGTTTACGTACAGTAATAACAGTTACCTTACAGTTATTTTTCGATCTTGCTGAGTAGATCTCAAAACATCGCCAAATTTGCCAGTACCGACTGTTTCTATAATATTTACAACTATTTGCATGTAGCCTAGTAAAATTAGCTCGAGTTAACACTCTCAAGCTCAAGACCCTGTTGTGATGTCCTGCTAACATCTACCGGTAACAATATCATTATTAATAACTTGGTCTTATACCAGAGGTGGTTAAATTCAAGTTAAGGTTGCTTTTTATATAATATCTGATCTATAATATCTGTCTGATTATAAATGTAAGTGTCTTCAAGGCTAGAGTGAAAAAAAACAAAGGGTAGGTAGAGTGAATAGGCTAATAATAAATAAGTGCGCTTTACTATCAATGAATGCATCACTGCTTACCATCAGACGGGATCGCGGTCAAGCACTAGTTGATAACATAAAAAAATATCATTCTCTTGTCCTTATCCCAATTGTTGTCGGCGCAAAATGTCTTTTTCTTCCATACTTCTCTATAAGTCGTCATGACGGTATTCAGCCCCTTTCTAACCATTTTTTTTTTCGTGGTTGGGAAATCATCAAATGACCTCTCCCACCCCTGTTCCTTCACCTGCCTATGCGCCCCAGGGACCCCGGTTACTCTTTGACATGCTCCACGGCCTTGGGGCATTCTAACCATATCCATTTATATATACTCTTATAGCCATCGACATTTACACTCACAACCTTCCTCCTTCATTTTCTTATATAAATACATAACAAAAATATACAGTGTGGAAAAATAAGTCGGGCCCCTGGGGGATACTGACTTAAATCCTAAATTGGCTCATTTTACTTAAAGGAGAAATTCCTTTATTTTAAAAAGAAACAAAATTGCATTCAAAGATTTTCTGAAACTAACTTCCCTCGCCACTCGAACCAACTAAAATTATTAAAAAAAACAAACACTTTTATTATAAACAATTTTATTATACTAATCGATAGGATTAATATTCAGGATAAGATATCTATAGGAAACATTGGTGGTTGTGTGCCATCGAGCTCCGTACACTCACCAACTTTCTCCTGACGTAAAAACACCAATTTGGACGTCTATTTAGGTTTACAGCTATCATGGCAGCCTTACAACTGCCATTCATGAAGTTCAGATACTCAAAAAACAATGAGGTTTAATACAAAACGCAGTACAAACGAGTTAACAGTGCGGTGGCATCTACATCGTCACATGCGATTTCCGCATTCACGCAAATCCTACATCGCGCAAGCAAATTTTACCGAGTACCTTATATACAACGTTCCAACATTAATCGTCGGGCCGTAGCCCGCCAGACACAACATCCGTCTGGTCGGAGGTTTCTCCCTTTTCTATGGAGGATGAGTGAACTTTACATCCTGTTCCTCATTCTTTATAACAGTAACGTTGATGATAATTCGGACATTGAAGCTTAGGCTTCGGCAAATATCTTAGCAAAGACAGACTAGTTCAAAAACACAGCAAAGTGTTTGGACACGATGGATATGTGTATGACTGTTGAAACACCTGAATTTTCCACTCAACGTAACACGCCAAATATGGCTAGCTACCTATTTATTACTTGCCCTAAATATGTACCTATCGTCATAAACCGATAGACAAATCTACCACCATAAAGGTATTTTATCCAACTCATAGTAATAAAACAAATTGTACTTTAAAACAAACTGATAAAGGCTAGGGTATAAATAAGACCGAACAATTGTCATTACCCAGTAGTAACAGTTACAATGGTGCTGGGACGATTGATATTAGGATGTGTTTTGTGTGTGGCTTCAAGTGTTGGCCAAACTTTTTCAATATACCAAACTGTGAGTAAATATAGCATCAGTGATAAAGTCAGCGTTATCATTAGTTTACAGAAACAGAAATATTTACTGCTGACGATGGAATACTTGCCTTGACAATGAGATAAATAATAGCATTATATTTTTATCATTGCGAATAAAGATCTCAGAAATCAACGTCAGGAAGAGTAGGATTGGCTAGATATATAACAACCGTATTTAGATTGTCATATTTTTTTTATTCCACTCTCTGGTAGTAGCTAGAGAGTGGAATATAGTCTAACAACGTTTTCTGACCAATGATGGGCGTATAATCTATCCATAAATCGTCACCCCTTGTCAACGACCATACAGCCCTATTGTTTTCGGTCAACGTCTGTCGAACAGGGCGAATTTCATCGATAATACTAAACGTGATCTGAACATCTAAGAGCCGTCAGTGTCATACACAGATAGACGCTTTTGGATGCGTTTTTAGAGAAATATGGAAAAGATGTGCATCGCGTTCAGGAGTGCGATTCTGTAACCATCTCATCGTGAAAACTTAGGTGAAGTGAGAGTGGAGCGAGCTGTTATTCCAACTAATGATAGGGATTGGTACTATTGACAGCTCACTCTGAGTGAATATTTTACAGAATCGATCGGCAGTTACCTTGTCGACATTCACCCTTAGTCCGTCTCAGTCTCGAGTCCCACTCAGTGGAGGTTCTTTTCGGATTCTTAATACGTTTGTCCACCGTAGACTACCTACACTATTGGTTGCTCCTTTCCCTTGGTATTCTGTCCAAAGGTTGTCTGTAAAAGATAGCTTTAAGTAATAAGACCGCCCATTTTGTCACCCTTTGTAAAATCTTCATATTTGTTTTCTATAATTTATATGGTGTACATTTCTATGTTCTATTCTACATATCCTTATTCGAAGCTCGAATTAAGACGCATTCATTATGTTACCTAAATTACAATAGTACTACGGTTCAGTGAAGAAGTTTTGTCGTTGTTTTCTTAATTTACCTACTCCACAAAGTCGTCCTACATTTCCAAATGTCTTGTATTTCTAACTTACGATTAAACTTAAGAGTGATTTAAAAGATAATTAAGACTTATTCTCAGGTTGTTTTGGTTGTATGCGATTGGATTTTAAGCCTCCTGACTCTTCGTTTATACCGCAGGTTGAAAAGATAGCAGCAGATGGTTTTCAAGCAGAAACCCACAAAGTCACCACTTCCGATGGGTACATCCTGGAGATGTACAGGATACCACAAGGAAGATCAGTGACGGTGACGTCAGAAGACAGACCAGTGGTTTTCTTGATGCATGGAATCCTATCCTCCTCGCAGTCTTTCATCCCGCTTGGACCGGAGTATAGTTTCGGTGAGAATTGAAAGATGAATCATAACCTTTCTTCCAAATGCATATAGGGTAGCATTGACGCGCAAACTGTTACCATGAATTCAAACACGTTTCTAAACCGCGTTCAAATTTTAAGCGTTAGTTGTAAATTAAAAATATTTGCTGTTCCATACATTATGACCGCATAGGTATTCCAC
>VKGM01011992.1:12860-25912 GCA_007844875.1 Busseola fusca | reverse complement strand
GTGACAAATAACTAATTTCGGAAGTCGGTGGCAAAAAACGAATACAAAAACTAAAGACACCGACTTCCGAAATTATTTATTTGTTACTGTGTAGTGTTTTTTTGGAAGTCGGTTGTTTTTTTTTTTTTGTAAAAAAGCTTTTTATTTTATAAACTAGTACTTAACCGCGATCCCGCCCGATAGTAAGCAGTTATGCAATCGTTGATGGTAAAGCGCACTAGTCTATTATGAGCCTATTCACTCTAGCTTTAAAGACACTTAAATTGTAATCAGACGTGTAGACCAAATTGTTCCAGTCCTTCGATGTACGCGGTATTGTCTGTCACCAGGGTGTATCTATAATCTTTGATAGCTAGACAGTTGACAGTTTCACAGATGATGTATTTCTATTGCCGCTACAACTATTTTTTTTGTTTAGTGTATACATATACCCTTTGTGCCCGAGCCTTGGACTTTTTAAATCCCAAGCTATCCCCATAATGTTTATAAAGACATAACAATAAACCGTTATGAGTAGACGGGAAAAGATGTCTGTAGATCAACAAACTAGTTAAACTTTAAATGAATTCCTTTGAAATATAACAAGAAAGTGTTTTAATGGCTGCAGAAATTTCATTTATGTAACATTCTCGTCTTGCGACTTTCTCCGCTACCTTGTTTGAGTGAAATCATATTATATTTTCATTTCTGCCCTGTGAACCGCTGACATTGTTTGAAGTTTCGCTCGACGTCTTCCGCCGATCCATTGTGTAAAAATTTCCCCGTGACGTGAGCTTAGAGTGAGCTCTCAATAGTGTCAATCCCTAGTGTTAGTTGGAATGCTTACTCCACGCTCACTTCACCTAAGTTTTGACGGTGAGATGGTTATAGAATCGTATGTATTGTTACAGCTTTAGTACTTAACTATGTAACTGGCTCCTAATTGCGTAACACATTTTCGACAAATGATTGAGACTAGTTGGTATAATTTGGACCGTAATTCGCATTGCGGTATTTACTTTTTGTGCAGACAAATTTTTCGAACTTAAGAAGCAATGGTTTAGAAATTTGCTTCAAAATGATGCAGATTCCGATTACTAGAGTGTTACGCAATTAACCCTAATTGCGTAACACAGCACCGCTGGTCTCGTAGTTGCAAGCGCGGCTGCGGAGAGTGAGATCCTGAGCTCGATACCCAGGTGTGACAAAGAATTATTGAGATTATCCAAATTTGAAGTGAAACTTCTTTACGCACGCTTGAGCTGTCGCTTGGGGAGTAAGCTGGCGAACGCGTTACGAAAAGTGTGTTCAGGCGAGGCGAACGGGAATTGAGTGGGGGATATAAGCAAGAGACAGCAGTGCGCGCGCAAATTTTCTTTCTCTTTTCTTCTCATAAAGAAAGAAGTTTCACTTCAGTCGTGTGGTCATAAGTACACCCGTTTTTTTATAGTTGCATCTATGTTTGAGGTTATAATCTTAGAGCATTTAGGTCGGTATTTATTTTATTATAATAATCAGCCTATAATGTTACCACTGCTGATTCACAGGCTTCCTGTCTGGGAGTGAGCTGTAATCCACCACGTAGGGCCAGTGCGGGTTGGTAGATGTCACATGTTCTGAAGAGAAGACAAGTTTCCTCGCTGTTTTCCTCCACTGTTTTGAGAGCAGTGGTAATGTATCTTTTTAATCTGTTTTCATTTATTGAATCTCTTGCCGTTCTTATACATACGTGATTTTTTATCGTGCTTGTCCGAAATATAATATTTTAGTCTTGTCCAATTTTGATAAAAAATAATTTGAATTTTAACTGCATCATTTAAGGATCTAATCCTCTCCGAAAGAGTGGCTATGGTAGAGCGTACGAATGTCGCACGGGCGAATCCAATCTTGTGGCATTCAATGCCGCTAAAACAAAAGCGTGTCTGTTTTCCGCCAAAAAGAGCCCGTTTACCTTGGCTTCTACTTTCCCTACTTTCCAGAATGTGTCCTTGGAGTGCGACCGCCTCCGGTTTTTTAAGTTGAAATCACCTTAAACCTAAACTTTGGGCGGTCCATTGAGTCCAAAGCCAAGATGGCTGCCAGGAAACTTATTGTTCTTGCAAAGGTCCGGCAGTATTTCACACAGGTACAGCTTCAAATGTTTTGCAAAACGCATGTCCGATTGTGTGTGGTGCAGCGTGGCAGCTTTGGACTCAGTGGAGAGGCGTCCGAAGAGGCTAATTACTAATCCAGATTTGGTGAAGATCAATCTCCAAAGCCTGGAGCACAGGCGTACGGTATTCTATAGGATGCATTTTGCGAGCAGGGGCGACGAAAATAATAAATATACATAAAGTACAGGGCCTTCTTAGGATCGAACCCGCTACATACAACCACTCGTTAGTCGCGACCGCTACCACGGGGCCACCATTGTCTCACTGGCACATGATTAGGAATCAAACAATTCAAACCAAAACTACCGCAAGCGTCTTAGGACTTAAAATAGAAGGCAGAAAAGAATTTTGCTTTGGACTCAGTGGAGAGGCGTGCGAAGAGGCTTATTTGTGATCCAGATCTGGTGAAGACCAATCTCCAAAGCCTGGAGCACAGGCGTAGGGTAGTGAGCCTTTCGGTATTCCATAGGATGCATTCTGGAGAGTGTGCGCAGGAATTAAATGACTTAATTCCGCCATCACCGTTCCATCATCGGCCGACCCGTCGTACGGCGAGTATCCACCCTTACGTTGTTGACACCGTAACGAACCGGACGAAGCATTTCGCCTCGTCTTTAATACCGCGTACATCGCGAAGGATTGGAACAATTTTCCTGAAAAATTGTACAATTTAAGTGTCTTCAAAGCTAGAGTGAAAATAGGCTCATAATAAACTATTGCGCTTTACCATCAACGATTGCATCACTGCTTACCACCAGGTGGGTTTGCGGTCAAACACTAGTTTATAATATTAAAAAAAAAATCTTTGCGTGAATTTTAAAAGCCTGAGCATCACTGAAATCATAATGATGAGTTAGTATTCAGAACCAGGAATCCTACTTTATGTTTATTAATAAAATATTTTAGAAGTGCTACACAAAACTTGCTAAGCTCTCCACGTACGATCGTACTTTACAGACTCTAGTCCTAAAAACAGTCCCCAACACACTGCCTTTAAGACCTAAGCTCTAAATTATGGTAGATAAACAAAGAATATCTATTCAATGGGTCGCGCAGAATTTATACGAGCCTCGCGAAAGGCGTATAGTGTGTGTTGTTCCGTAAACGGGGGCTTCGCATTCTAGACACGTATGCCGTCGCCGAAATGTTCCCTGGATGGGCTTTTTGAAGAAACAAAACTCACTATACAATACAAGTTGTCCCACATTGTACCCAGCGCATTGCCATTCAAACGCAGCTGGTCAAAATGCCCATTTACATTCGACAGAAGTTGGGTTGTTTTGTTCGTCACCAACGGGAAAGTCAAAAGTCGAGGCAGTTTAGAATTCAATTTATTTTTGTATCCAATGTAGGATTGTTATACGTCCACATGGGTATCCTGATTTACCCGTTTTTATTTTCTGATAAAGAAAAGGCTTTATACCAGATTATATTTGTCGGTAAATCTGATATTCTTGGATGGTTCCGGAGGTTGGACGGTAACTGCTTCGGATACAACTAGAAATTCGAATACATATAAACTGGCTGAGCGCCTAATGGCAAGATCTTGTATGTAACTTGAATAAACTCGATAAACAATTCTGCAGAATTTTCAGCCTGAGAATAGCTTATTTCTAAGCTAGGTTTTTTTAACTTCTTAGAATAAATGAAATGAAATGAAATGATGAAATGAAATAATTTATTTTTCTGTAAGTAGGTTTGTACAAACACTTTTAAATGTCAATGTTTTTTTTTAACTAGATGAGTTCGGCGTTTCCTATCTGACTACTCTGAGAAGAAAGGGCGTTTTTATAATAGTTTTCAAATACAGCACGAATATTCAGGACCTGAATAGCAGGCAAATTCAGATTTTTAATTTGGTAGACCAAAATGACATACGAAATAATCGATGAATAACGATCGATCGCAGCTGTGGTGTCAGTTGCATGCTTAGGTAGATAAAATTGGTACTTTATTTGGACCTTCTATTTTTTCCGATTATTTAATAAAATATTTTCAAGCAACTTTTTCGCGTTCTCGCTACTGGGCCTAAGTAGTTACGCCTCTACTTTGTATGCTGGACACAAGTTTGTACACAACAGACGTTCCATGACAAATGTGATACCTTCGGTGTTTCCTTCTATGAGTCAGGATTGATACACCATTATACCTACCCCCGTTTTGTTATTATTTCAGTATGTATCACGTTCCAATGTTTCAGCGGCCATATACGAACTATCCTCACAGAATAAAAGGCTCTATTTCTTATTGTGTAGTGTGTATAATTGTGTGGACCAACGTGGCTATGTTTACGCGATTTGTGTTCTTGTCACGTGCGATTCGACTCGCCGGTCGACGCGTGTGCCTTCTTCGGTCGAGGCTATTATTTTTATCCGCATTTCGTACTTATTGGTACCGTATTATGTGACAGCGTGCGCGTTATTAAATAATCGGATGTTCGTTTAGTTAAAGATGCTGACGGGAAAAGGAGGGTGAACCATATAGTCATATGTATAAGCTAACTACTACAATAGGAAAGGTTTCATTCAGGCGAAGAGCTAAGTTTGTTGAGTATCGAGACAAGTGCCAGAAGGTCGTCAGACAAGAGAGCTCAGACAAAGGATCCAGTGCTCCTTAAAGCCTGAATCAGATCAAGGATATTCCTAACATCTGTCGCTGAGTTCAGCTGCAGAGCTGCCAAATGACTGTGCCCGGAATATTGCTTATACCATTTCAAAATATTTAAAAAAATCAGTTGACACTGGGATTTTAATTATCGTTAAAACTTTAATATGAGTGGCTTTAATTAAAGTTGGGGTTTATTGTACCTAACATTGCATTGACTATCATGAGGAAATGTTTTAACTAACTATAGAAAAAGGCTCCTTTTCCTGATATTATACTACGCTAATGTCACGGATTTTCCCAGATTACATTGTGAACAAAATGCAATTTACTTTAGAGTGGCTGTCACCCTCTTTCTTGGATTCCAACTCAATAGTTTCATCTTCCCCAATTTCAGTCGATCACACTTCCTGGAGTTAAAAAGTACGGCTGCCACTCCTGGCAATTTCGAATGAATTCGCAAAATCTACGATAAAAATGTAGAATTTATTGCCTTTACCGATGAAAATATAACTTTCCCCATCCAATATAAAAACGCTAAAATCTTTTTAGAACCCGATAAGCATTATGGGCTAACCAGCTGCCACTTTAACAAATTATTGGGAGATTTTCAGGAAAAAAAGTTGTCACCCCACGAAGGGTAGGCGTCGTCCTATTTGATAGCTTGATTTTCGCGGAGCGCACCGAGAATGTTAAATTACTGGCGAAATGAAAGATAATAGCGCTGCATCTTAACAGGGGCAAGTTGCTCCACTTTAGAGGAGGGAAAAAAGTTTATATCCCCAAAAGATTTTGAAATTCCCATCCCTAGGGCGCGGGAGTACTCGGTATCACATTATTTATTCATGGTTTTTTTGTTTTAAGTGCTCGAGCATAGTGGCTTCTATTTGGATGATCTCTTAACTACAACATAAGCGATTAAGAGAGCGAATAATCTTCAAATCGGGTGTACTTATTTTGATTAAAATGATCTGCGATGTCGACTTTGAGTTTAGTCTGACCATGTAACGTTTAAAGTTACCTAGTTATGATATGACTAAAGCAGAGCGTAGTGACTCTCAAACACTCTACAAGCCTTTCAAACGAATGATGGGTTATTTTCAATGACTTTGGAAGAAAAGGCAACGACACTATTGCAGGGTCTAATGTGGTTTAGTGTTTCAATCAAATAAAACCAGAATTAATCGAAATCGAACAATTTATTGTAAACTAATACGAACGCATAGTAGAATTTAGGATATATATTTGTAATATTAATAGTACAATAACAAAACATTTACATAAAGCGTTAACTTAGTTTTACCAACATTCGATAAAGCCGACGAGTGCGGTGAGTTTCTTCTCATACACACGGATCCATTCACCTCTCATTACATTATTACAATATATCAAAATGTTAAAGCTATATAAAACATGGCCAATGAAATGACAACAGTCTTAAATCCTAGAAACGAGATTTTTAGTTACATTGATATAAAGTATACGCAGTCTGTTCCAATCACTCTAGTTTAATGTATCGTACTAAATTGTTTTATACTAGTTTTATTAAATATTGCTAGTTCTATAAAAGTTATATTTATAACAGCTCAACAAACGTTCTTTGGATTCAAAATACAAAATGGCGATATAGGAAATTAGTTTTCCAGAAGTGATTGGAATAGACGCGACAGATAACATGACGACAATGAGGTCAGTGCCAGTGCAGATATAGAAAATAATTTCCTCGATATGAAATTGTCACAGACAGGGGAAGACAGAGGAAGACATTTGCTTTGAACAATTTACAAGTGGGTTCAGTACAAAAGCTACTCCAACCTTTGAAAATTATTTCACAATACATTGGGAATAGAAGTTTTCCATGATGACAGTATAAAAGTACAAAAATGAGCAGAAGATGAACGCTAACAAGTCATAGCAATCCTCAAAACATCTGTATTTACAATAGTGTTATATATTATCTACATTATCATATTTAGAGCGCAGAGCTAGAAGCTTTCGTAAGTCTAGAAAAATACAGTGGTAACCTGACAGTGTCGAAGCATTTATTTTATAAATACGAGTACTAGAGTACAAAAGCAGTCTCCAGATTAAATTCGGTAACGTAGCTTAACGATATTTATTTAGAATTTTACAATTTAATACATTTTGTTGTTCGCTCTAAAAGTCACTGATTTCTGGATCTGTATCAGCGTATTTGCAAGTGAAGGGGTTTCGTAGCCATGAACAAAAGGAACGGTCGCTATGCTGTTTGTATTTTGCTGTGGTGTGCTTTTTCGCGTGCGCTCGAGCGACAGCTGCACGCCGCGTTGGATACGAATCTAGTGACGATGCATCCGAGTCTCTCGGTACTGAATCGTAGCCTGATTCAGCACGTCTTGAGGTAGTCGCAGGACTGTGTTTACCTGTCCGCGGAGTAGACTCGTGACCACTGTCATAACCGTCGGGTTTAGAACTAGCAACTACCCTCGCTATGCCTTTGTCACTTTTTTCCGTTCGTGGTTCAGTTGTTACTACAGGAGGCGTAACTTCCAGGTGTAAGTTCGACTTTAGTTCTTTAAATGAAGGAGCTCCGCTACCTGGTATTCGTCTTTCTTCTCTTAAATTAGGATCAGACGCCCCATCAGGATGCCTCAGAGATGCTATACGTGCGTCTGTAATATCATTTCCTCGGTATCTTTCGAAGGGGCCGTAGCAATCGTTATGTGTTTCCAAATCTTGATATGCATCACACTCTCCAACTGCACTTCCGGGCCTAGACATGGTTCGCTTGCAACTATTACATATTTTGTCACTTGGTCTATAAGCTGGCTCACTGTAAACAGAGCCGTCGCCTCCAAATTCTTCTGTGTCGCGAACATTGGACAGAGATAGGGACTGAAATTGTGGAGCTATCCTCGTAATCGGCATATTGTTATAATCATCAATGTTGTCTAACATATTACGTCGAGAGCCATACAGTTCAGTAAGACTCATGATGTCATCAATCCTTGATCGTGATGAAGGTAAACTTTCATGTGGATTGGCGCCAAGTCCACGATCACCACTATATTTGTCCGCATAAAATCCTATTGTTTGCCTTAGATAAGCTTCGTTTCTAATTTGGCGTTCGACTTCACTATACAAGGAGAGAGTATCTGTAAAAGTCGATGCTACTGTTAAATTTTCTTGACTGAGAATTCTGAGTGGATGATCGTCTAAATCTTCTTGATCTACTTCTGGTAAAGGATTTTCAGAATAGCCCATACAGAACGCAATATCCTCTTCGGTTACTTGTAGACAAGAGTCCATCATCGGAACAGGTTCTAGGGGTTCTTCTACTTCGATTATTTCTAAAATTTCATCTTCATCGTCATTAAGACCTCTACTCATGCCATGAGGATCAATGTCTCTACTATGATTTGAAGCTAACTCATCTTCCATTCTAAACCGTTCTTTATATTTACTATCTAAGCTTTCCATTGAAACTTCTCTACTACTAAGACTGCTTGGTTGCATTATAGGTAATGCAGGAGGTATTTCAGCTAATTCTTCACTATCGTCATCGTCATCTATATCGTGTTTGCTTGGTTTAGAACATTTTTTACCCATTGAAATCTGATCACCTGGGCCTACATTTTCCTCTTCTATTGCCATTCCCTTGGAACCAGCTTTTAATCCGGTCCTTATTACAGATTCTTCCACATGTATTCGCCTTGCTGAGTCTTTCGTTACTGGCTCCATTTTGTGAGCATTTTCAGGTTCGTCTGGAATTCTAACTCCAGGTTCTTTATGTACAACCTGCGCTTTGTGACTTGGTGAGCTATGTCTGGATTTATGAATCTGTGATGTTTGATTTTCGACCCATTTCCTTATCATATTTTTCTTGTGATTGTCCATATACCCATATCCCAGGTTCTCGCTACCAAGAGCACCAAGAATACCGAGTTGGAGTGGTAAAGCATTATTGGTTGGTTGCATTGGCACAGATTCAAATTGTATTGGTACTTTTGGTTCTTGCATTGGACCATCAATCCAAGTTTCACGTTTCTTGCCTTGCGTTTCCTTGATAATATGCCTTGCTTCAACTAATTTTGATTTAGATATTCTAGGTCCATCGATCCACTGTTCGTCACTGGTACTTTTCCCTTCTTCTGGATGTTTTGGACCCGCTTTTTTAAGCGGTGTTGATTTGGATGTTACTGAATGTACTGGAGAAGCTTTTGGGGTATGACTGGGCTGTAAAGTTTTTAACGGTGATGCTTTGGGTGACCCATGTAATCTATGCACTGGACTTTTTTCTTCAACTACTCTAGATAGCGATGACTTATGTTTTTGTTCTGCTGCTGAACCTCGTAACGCTTTACTAAGTACACATCGGTTATCACCTGAATTTATATGGGGTATATACACCGGTGGATGTTCCCCGTCAGTTGCGTCGTCCATAGGACCCACGTATATGACTGTGTCAGCTGAGAGATCACTACTTGATGGGTCTGGCTCACTACTGCTCGGTTTTGAAGCATCTTCACCAGAGCTCCCGCCAGATCCTGCATTGTTATTTGACGAATATTTGACCTTCCTTCTCCGGAGCCTATGTATTCGAGAAGCTAACTGTAGTGTAGTTAAGGTATCTGAATAATTTTGGGCATTTGGTGAAACATGGACAATCATTGCTGTGTGACATGTTAACGAACCGAGACACTCTTTTAAAACATGTGTAAGGTTGTGGTCTCTATATGGTAGATGCCTTTGTCCGTTGAATATTGCAAGTAATATATTTCCTAAACCAGATAGCGGAATTCCGCCGTTTGTTTTCCCTCTCTCTGAGTTCCCTAGGTCGATTAAATGCAGGCGGCTGCGTCCTCCAGCAACTGTGAACAAAGAGAGAAATGTTTTTAATTCAGGAACTTTGTTGTTTTGTGACCCGTTTAGTATGGAGCAGGATAGTGAAACTTTTATTTAAATCGTCTCTTTAAATATAAAACAATCTTCAATTAACATTCCTGAAATAACTGTGCTTTGTGTATAAATTCGTCGTAATTAATTTTCTTTGAATAAATCCGGGACTGTTTCTTAGAAGTGCTAATTATTATATGTCGCTCTTTTGTTTCACATGGAAATGTTTTAATGAAAATACTTCTTATTAGTATCTATTTATAGGAGGTAAGGGCATTACAGTGACGACACAAACACAGCTAAGAACCGACTTGGTTTGTAGGTTGTGTAACTAAATCAAAATGTAATATAAGCCTAATAAGGTTTTAGAAATTAGTAGGTAAATAATAATAATAATAACTAGCTGTAGAGAAACTTATTGGTACTTGAGTTTAAGACAGAGCCGTAGTTTTTCTTACCTGCTCCCTTTCCTCCAACACTGTATTGGTACACGTGTAGCGTGTATAGCAGATGACTGTCTTTTCCCTCCTCTCTGGCCCCTCTGGTAGCCAATGCAGCATCCAAGTAAAAGGCTGCCTTCTCAGCGCTGTGCACTCTGAGTTCTGATTGGTTCTGCAGGTGGGTTCCGAAGAGAGGGTCGTCTCGGAGGTAAACGCCTGGAGATTGCTCCGTGTCTGAGTGAAGAAATTTTATTTATAAATAAGAGATAGTAGAATCAAAGTTCTACAATATATTTATGTACTCGTATTTATGACTATGTGCAATCAAACACGTCATTCCCATTTTTATCGTTCAGAATTACTATAGTTTTGTCTCTTCCGTTGTGAATATTAATATTGATGGATGGAGAAGGAGATTCCAAAGACAAGATGTGGAGGGGGGGGGGGGGTGATGTGAAGGAACAAAAGAGTGAATGATAGAGTGACGGTATCAATAAAGTCATATCTTACCATTTTGATACGGCGCCAACAGGTCCCGAATCTGGTTGGTATTCGTGCAGAGCTCCACTGCTGACACCCTGACGGAGAAGCGGGTGCCACACTTGTGTCTCTGCTCTGATATACCCCGGAACAGCCAGGTGATGGCGCAGGGGATGGCGCCCAGTGCTGCTGGAGAGTCCGGCCGCCCCAACATAGTGTAGGATTTACCTGGAGGAAGAAATGGAGATTTAAGATGAAGTTCATTATCATTATAGAAGGTAGAGATAGTATAAAGAGTAGCATTTATTATTGAGGGCCAATAGTATCTACCTAATTTGAAACTCTAGAAAGGTCTTTCCAATAAGCTTTGACTCCAGTAAACAAACTTGTTGCGAGCAAAAAATTTAAAGATCGCTAAGTAAATCTTTTTTCGCATTACCTCAAGCACACTGCGAAAAGTTACGTTTGAATAAAACCACATACATAAATAAATGATAAGTTAGCACGAGCAACTCAACTCAAACACCAAAAACCGCGGAATAAATTCACGAAAACAGTATAATGAACACAAGAAATCTCTTTGAATGCCAGGTAAGTTCACTTAGCTCCACGTGGCTTCCGAAATCCTTCAATAATTAAAACGAGGTTCAAATTATTCACTCAGTTGGATCTACGATCCCGAATAACCGAGATGTGGGAGTAAGCTCGGGTTTAGTGCCAACATCGCCGCGTTTCCCCAAAACTTTCATCTCGCGAGGCATTCAATTTGCATCTGAAACCTTAATCTATGAGGGGAGGTTTGGGTAAATTACCTCTTTCCTTTTTAGTCGTTCGTTGTTTTGTGTTAATGAAAGTATAAGCCCATTTCGCAATTGTTTGTTTGTGGTATTATCTTGATCGCATCGTTCGGATAATCCCGCGCAACTTGCTAAATTGATTTCGTGTCTGGAACTTATTAATAGGTTGGTAATACTGTTAGCGTTGTTGGCTTTTGTCTTGTTTTCAAGTTATAATGTCGTGTTCTATTGTTTGAGAACATTGAGATGAATGATTACGTTATAATTGGGAAGGTTTTAATCGTGGTTTTCATTCTCTGCCTTTGTTTACCTTCTTCAAAGCCTCTTTATGGAAATTAGTTTTACCTTTACCGTGACTCTTCTCTGTGAGAGAGAGGTTTCTCATGAAGTTTCCTTCACCGTTTTGAGAGCAGGGGCGACGATATAACAAATATACACAAAGTACAGGGCCTGCTTGGGATGGAACCCGCTACCTACAACTCGTTACACGCGACCGCTACCACGGGCCACCATTGTCTCACTGGCATATGATCGTGAATCAAACAATTGAAACCAAAACTACCGCAAGCGTCTTAGGACTTAAACTAGAAGGCAAAAAGAAAAATCTTCGGTACATTGACGCTCTCACAGATCCAGGAAACAAAAAGGAAAAGGATTTCCTTTGAACAAAGAAGGATGCTATCCATAATTTATTTAAAGCGGACTTCAAACTATCTTTAACCGTTAGGTTAACATTCATAGTGTTAACTTGAAATCCCAGTTTTAATATCAAAGTTTTGCCATCACGGGCGTGCGAGCGAGACGGAGACAGGTCGTATTTATCAAACTTTCAATTAAGAGCTCTCTCGACTCTTTGCCATTTAGATGCAAATCCCACCGCCCGCGCCGAGTGAGAAGTTTCATACTTTATAGTGCATAATTAGGGCTACCCCATATTTCAAACGAGTTGTGGTTCCGTATTGAAAACGTAGCGTGTAAGTGCTACAGTTGAAGTTTACGTTTACTAACTTCTTCTTCATTTTCTTTAGTTTCTTAGACTCTTTTTTTAAATACATTAATCATTAAAGCCTGTCAGCTTGCAGCAATGGTGTCACAATCTTTTTCGTTTTGTATTGTTTGTAAATGTATTACTAACATAGTTTGTAGGCACTAATAACTATGATAAATTGATAAATAAATTAACGCTAGAATTATGTTGTCTACCGTGGGAAGGGACCTTCCATTTTTTAGACATTCACTCCACACACTCTTTTTGATTGCACTCCACTCACTTTCTCAATTTGATTTAGTTTGTTTTTAGATTATTGACACATTCAAACAAATATATAAATTCAGTACGTGTTTTGAAATAGACAACACAATACATAATGTCAAGTTTAATAAATTAGTTTGTTATGTAGTTTACTAACATTATCAATCAAATCAAAATCCTTTATTTCGGAGCATTTGGTTAGTATACACACGACGTAAAAACTAGTGTTAGTACTTACATCTACCAGAGAAACACAAACTATTCATTGAAATGAAATGAAATGATTTATTTCTGTAAGTAGGTTTGTACAAACACTTTTACATGTCAATGTTTTTTTTTTATTTATTTATTTATTTTTTAGCTAGATGAGTTCGGCGTTTCCTATCTGACTACTCTGAGAAGAAAGTACCGAAACAAACTCAGAGGTCACAGTCTCTTTTAAAGTCCAGACATAATCTTGGTCAGATCATAT